>JAHWXV010181150.1:0-12224 GCA_024586415.1 Phrixothrix hirtus
CTACAAAGTAAATTTTGTTCCAAATGTTCAGTTTTCTACGTGCTTAGAAAGGACAAAAGGATTGCACAAAAGACAACTTGGCGATCTTTTTGATCGAGTTTTATATTTAGATAAATCGCCAGTTGGAATATTCGCTTTCTATCAGGATTTATCGAGTTACGTAGAATTGAAAATTAGGTATTGAGATATTTTGAACCTAGAAAGTAGTATCGCCACAACTCACGAATAAATCTTTATTTGTATTTGAATATAGCCACCGAAAATATTTAGCACAAATTTTAAAAAACGATTTGAAGAGCGACAAATACCGATGCAAATTACTTGTCGGCTTGGAGAAGTAGATGAGAAAAATTAAAAACTATATGTACGACTAAAGCACACAATGTGTATTTATATTTAAAAGAATTTTGTGAAAATAGGTTGGACACAATTTATTCTTACTTCTAGTATTGAAATCAAAATTAATTGAAGTATACAAACATTATTTTCTAAAACTAAAATATGAACGGAATTTAATCTTACTTCGACGTTAATTTACACATGTACGCAAGAACAAAGAATGCGATCACAGAGCCGAGGGGTCAAACGAATTAAAAAGCAATGCAAATCCTATTTCGAAGTGCACGTGAAAACGGGAGCGTCGGCTACCTTTGTGTCTACAATACCGACCGTAACCAGCGCCACCGCTTTTTTTAATCTAATATTTCTAGGAAGCAATTCACTCCATTTTAGGGTTATGTAGGTATGTTTCAATCTTAATATTTAAAAATTACTGTTTAATAAAACACGATCGCGCTGTAAAATATTTTAAGTTTTTGAAAGGTACTTTTACGTTAAATTGTATATTGCATAATAAATTGTATACAAAGGATAGTCTCGTATTTGTTCAATTAAGACACAGTGCTTTTAAATTAGAGCAAGGTAAATTTATAGAAACCAATATCGCGCGCTATCTAAAGAGGGTTGTTTTTAAAAATCCCACAGAAGGCGCCGTTCTGTCGTTAAAGAAGTTGCAGCGTGTCGGCACCTGACCGCGTGCGTGTTGTTGCAACGGATTAGAGACATGCATGCGAGGTGGCGCGATTGATTGGGGGCGGTTATCGATCTTGTCGACGCGTGCGTATTTTGACGCCGCCGCCGCGCCAGTGTCGAGCGAGAGACGGCCGGCACAGCTCGCGCCCGGGCGGGGAGGACTGTGACCAACATACTTACTCAAGATGGCGGACATCTCGGGAGCGTCTAGTGTGTAGTAGTGCAGTGATGTGATGTGCAACGGTGAGCATGCAGCATGAGCGAGGGCTGTGGGGGGCCCGCACCCGGGCGGCCTAGCGGGCCCTGGCAGTTGGCCCCCGGGGGCGATTGGAGCCGCGAGGGGGGGCACTCCGGCCGCCCGCAGCGATGCTCCCGGCTCCCGTAGCTGCCGACGACCGAGCCGCCACCGCGCCCTGCCACACAGAATGCCCCGGGCCCTGGCGGGCCTGTCGCTGCTGCTGATGGCCGGCTTGGCGCTCGCCGCCACCCCACCGCTCGAAGTCATCAACCCCTGGTTGTCGGCGTGCGACCTGCAGCCCGCCAGCGCGACCGACCTGCAGGGCGCGTGCTCCGCCATGTGGGGCCCCGGGCCCCTCTGTCCGCCGACCTGTTCCGGCAACAGTTCTACTCAGTGCCTTCATTATTTGGAAGAATCGCACAAAGACGAGGTGTGCGGCCGCGGCTTCAGCCCTGACCGCAGGCGGCGCGCGCTGCAGGAACTCCAATTGCACCACTGCTGCGAACACGCGGTGGATTCGGCCCTGCCCGAAAGCGCGCTCCAGGGCGGTGAAACCTGTCGCCACCTGCTGGACGCACTGCTCGAGGTGGACGCGTTGGCCGCTCGAATTTCATGTGAATTTGCCGAGGTGCTAACCCGCTACGATTGCGGTCAGACCTATTCCATTGCACACCACTGCGACGACTGCAAGGTAAATACACTTCTCCTAACCTGGAGGATGCCGCCAACACCAAGAAAGTTTCAAACAACACCGGCGTGTTAACGTTAATTCTACTTTCAAGGTCAACCTTTGGACAATGCGTAAATCAGCGACCGCATTATCGCTATTATTTACCTCCTGTTTCGAGTAACTTTCTTTGTGTTGGCGCGCACCGTTAACTCGTTACGTTACACACCGGCCTGTTCCATTTTCTGACCTAAAATATTTCGTTTATTATAGGTTATGTTGTACGATGTTAATTTTTCTTTTGAGAAATATCGCAAGAAACAATCGTTATGTACGGACTCTCTTTGTCCCTTCATAATTTATCGAATAGCTTCGTAGGTCACGATTAGTCCATAACTGTTTCTTACTCGCTAATAGATTTACCCTCAAATTACTACATCTTTTATGGTCAGCCATTGCTTAAAAAGCGTGTGCAGGTGTTTTGGGGTAAAAGCGTTGCATTAACAAGGCAAATTGAATTCAGAACACGGGCCCTGTTTTCTTATAAACCCAATTTCGATAAATATAATAAATTGTGAAATGTGGGTTCTTCCTTTACGCTAACTGATACTTCTGTGTCGCGTTTATTTATAAACGCCTGCCTCGGCGTTGTTGCAATTTCAATGAAACAATGTTTGGAAGGCTAAAATGAATATTATGCATACGTTCCGCTTTGATCACGGTATTAAAGAATCAGTAGGTCTAGGTGCCTGTGCTTGTGCGCAAGCATGCGTACCTTTGTGGAACATTTTGGAGACCTACACCAATAACTTTTATTTGAATTTAAATAATATTTTAGTCGTAAAATTTATTAAGTTAAAAAATTAAGTGTGCTTTCGTCGTTTTAATTGGGGTTAACTAATACTTTTGAGTTTTTATTCCAGTGCCCCAATTTTACCAAGTTTTAACGCCCTGCACTTGGATGAACAAAAATTTCGATGATTTTTTTCAGTTTGAAAAACGTAAAATAGTGAATTATCATTTTACGTCGTAACAGTGGTAATAGTGAGTCGACGTAGAAATTATTAACGTGTGTCGTCCATTTCTGCTCGAGTTCGTTATGTTTTATTCGGCTGTGTTTTGCTGAACCTTTAAAATAGCTGTGCAGAAAAGTAGGTCAGTGTTGTGTTTTCCCGCGAGAATATCCGATGAAACTTTTTATACAAAGTGATAGATATGCGTGTGTGCGTCTTCGAATTTTACTTATGTATTACACCAATCAACAAATCACTTTTAATGTTGTATTTGAAGTAATTCAATGTAACGTTCAGGGGAAAATGGTTTTGAATTGTATAACCAGATACATTGCCATGTTCGAAACAAATGCATTCAAAGAAACCAAAAGAACTATTGAAATTATTTGTATTTAAAAGCCTACCTAACGAAACAAAATTAAATATTCCTAATGTCCATATTTGAGAACGAACTTAAACATTATTTTTGAGAGGAAACAAGCATTTTTAAATTTTGCCGGAAACAAATGCAATCTGAAGTCAATATGTGCGGAAGCAGTGATCGAATATTTAAATGGGTTTTTTGATAAATTCTGAGTTCAGAGGTTTAATGAAACTTTTTAGTTAGATCTAACAATGTTAACAACATTATAGTGACAAAGTTTTCCGCTGCCTCGGAAACTTCTGTTTCAGCAGAACTAAATAATCAAATTCCGAAATGTACGATAGATTAAATCTTAAGTAATTAGATGTGATAACTTTAGATATTTTATGTAATATATAAGGTAATAGCAAATCAGGCAATATGTGGGCGCCACTGATTTCGTATGAATATAAAAATTATGGATATATTTGATTTTCCAACAAATTAAAATTGTAAAAATGCACAAAATTTACAAACAATTTCCTATTTTCCAGTGTACACGTCTCTCATGATATTCGCTTTTATAAGGATGAACGGAAACTTTTGTATATTCTAAGGCGACGTGTTCCACCTTGACTAAAGCAATTGGTGATCAAAGGAATCCTTTGTAACCGAACAGCACAAACTCCAATTTTCCAATTCAGCTAAAGTTTTGCTTGAATGCGTTTCTATTTTTACAATTTATTATGTAGAGCTGAATTGTTCTTAATTTGAATGTGGATCGGCACAAACAAATACCTAGAAATTTTTTTTAACGTAACTTGCTGTATTACTTTTTTCACAAGTTTACGTTTAGATATTTAAACTAATGTTTCAAAAAAGTGACGAAAATATTGCGCTTGGTTTTCAATAGCAATATTTTGAGAACCTATTTTACGACAATAAACTCATTTTGTAATTTGGAAAACTTTTAATTACTGACGGGTTTAGTATCCTAAAAGTAAGAATGCGGTTCGGAATAACAACTTCTAGTCTTCTTATGCATATCCGTTTCCATCTCCAACTTGTTCTAAGTCTTAAGAATAATCTTATTTACGACTTGGAATTGAAGATTTTACTCAAGTGATCAGCATGACTCTAATTAAACGGCACTGAACCATTTAACGGAATGTTTATTAAAAACATATACAATTCTCCAACTTAGATCTGATTGTTTCGCTTCGTGCGGTCTTTCAACTTGTTTACAAATGAATTTCTTACCTAGTTTTAATTTCTATGTTTCAAATAATTCAAAGCTTAAATTAATGCCAGACAGTTTCTGTCTTTTAATTCCTAATTTTTCTCATCTTACTTCTCTACATTGCGCAGATTTTCAGCGATTTCCTAAATAATTTATTATTCTTGCAATTAATGTTTCGCTGATCTCGTGTGCCAGCAAATTCCTTAACCTTATTACTTATGACTAAACATATTATTATGCACTTATTGTAACAGTTATTTTTATGCAGCAATTTAGCCTACATTATTTTCTGTTTGAAATACTTTCAAATAATCCCGATTTCCTGGTTTTCTTAATTATTTTAAAGTATTTCCGACAATCACACCTCCTTTTTGTTCTTCATATCTTAATAGGTGTAGGAATCTGTTGTTCTAGACACATTCTTCCTCAGATGCAATTTGTTTAAAATCATTTAAAATTTTTAGCATTTTCATATGCCTAAAATGTTTGAAAATTATTGTTAAGAATAAAGACTCAATTACTATCAACAGAGCGATAATATTTAGTTAAAATGTGACACGTTTTTCCCCCTAAAATGTTTATTAAACAGCGGCCTACAGACCCAGTGGATAGTTAAATAAATAATCTTGCAATTGGTCTTTAGAATTTGGGACGCATCACCGTCAGCAAAAATAGAAAAATCAATTTGAACCAACTAAAATACCTCTTTTAACCCCAAGAGGGAAATAATCTCTTGAAGGATTAAAAACCACTTTAGTCCTAGTTTTGTACTTCCGAAAAATTCAAAATCAAAATAGTCGAAGACAGTAAAATTGAATGATTTTGACATTGACAGTTCATTCGATTTATCAATGTATGCTTCAGGGCAAATGCTATTTAAATTTTATTTGCGAAGCGCTATAGTAACACTTTCAGCAATTGGTCAGTTTTTGTCATAAGGAGTTTAAAGTACTTTAATTCCCCTGAGATTAGAAATGGCGCTTTAATCCGGGAAGTGCGAAAATTTATATAAATAATGAAATATAATGAATAAATTAGTTTATGCAATGTATTTTCCACTTTGTTAGATTATGCAAAATTTTGTGGTGAGAAATCCTTTAACCTCTCAAGAGAAACTTCGATTCTTCATATGTTAAATACTCCTATTTAAACCTCTTGTCAGTCTAAATCGTAATACAACCGCACTTGATATGTACTTAAAAGGAAGTTGTATTTTTATTCAACGTGTGTAGCATCCCTGTACTAATGAACCCTAAAGGGTGAAACTAGTGCTATACGAGTGGCTGCAACACGCTGTGTTGTTAGATTATGCAAAATTTTGTGATGAGAATTACTTTAACCTCTCAGGAGAAAACTTCGATTCTTCATATGTTAAATACTCCTATTTAAACCTCTGTCAGTCTAAATCGTAATACAACCGCACTTGATATGTGCTTAAATGGAAGTTGTATTTTTATTCAACGTGTCTAGCAACCCTGTACTCATGAACCCTAAAGGGCGAAACTAGTGCTATACGAGTGGCTGCAACACGCTGTGTTGTTAGATTATGCAAAATTTTGTGTTAAGAAGTCGTGCAGCTGTTCATTTATTTTTACTTTCATGACCGTTTGGCCTTTCTGGAACTGCTACTTAGTAACATTAATAGTTACTTGTGTCAAGTCTAGAAAATGATTCTTTGTAAATACTATTAAAGTCGCTGAGCCTATAGCAAACAATTCTGCGAAGCACCAAAAATAACTGATGCTAGAAAATCTAAGTTGACCGTTTATTTAGTAACATTTGTACCGAGCAGTAGAATTTTGTTACGGTTGAAGAGTAAAGAATAAAAAAGTAAATAACGATCGCTCAAACACTTTTATAATATATATGAATTTACATAACGTTACGAAGATTAATATCTACACTACTCTAAAAAGCTGTAAGCATTTCTCAACGTAATCACTATGCACGTACTCAGTTTTCACTACGTTAACGCAACGTTTGCGTTGTATTCACCGGAAAGTCGCTGATTCAATAGCAAAATGACGTGAACATTTGTGATCACGCGTGAAGCTTTGTTTTAATCCCGAGCACGTATTTTGTACATCATAGTGCCATCACTATGCTTGTCATGCCATGCAAACGAAGTAATCTGATAATCACATCTTGTTTCTCGAACATAAACGCCACTATCTTTATTATCTAAAATACTTTCGCCACCCAACGACACCACGAGCTGTAAATGAATCGAAAAGTGCTATCACCTAGCTCCATCCAACTTAGTGAATAACCGTCTCTTTTCAATCTGCTTCCATTTCTAATAAAAAGTCAGAAAATCATAAAAGTTGGATGCACGGCGTACTTTTATCAGCCAATCACTTTTCTTGAGGTTTTACTTGCGCATAGTTCAATTAGATATTTGTAATCGATAGAATGTATGTGACATCGGCAAAATTCATTTCTGTTGTTTCCATAGCACACTTAGTCTACCTTACGCAATTGTTGCGGTTACGAAGGAATCTGCGACGTGAAAAAGAAATTCGTGAATCTGCATTGCTGTTTCCGTTTCCTCTGGAAGGAGCTTCCCAACACTTTGGATATAGATCCATCTAAATTCCTTGAATCTTCGTTTTCCAAAGACATTGTCGGTACCTATGTGAAATTATATACTACTGTGTCTAAAAAGTAAGACCAATTTTCAATTTAAATCGCGTGGGTAAATCGCACATATTTTTTTTCTAAGTTAGCAGCATTATGATAGACATCGGCGACAACGCTAAAAGTGCATTCGCCGATTTTTACAACGTCTAGTTATATTGAGCAAAGAAGTTGCATTAAATTTTGTGTGCGGATATAGAAACGTTCAGGATGTTGCAGAAAGCCTTCGGGGGACCGTGCTTTGTCGAAAAGGAATGTTTACAAGTGGTATAAATAGTTCAAAGAAGGCCGTGAAAGTGTTGAAAACGAAGAGCGCTCCGGACGACCATCACCGATGAACCGATGAACAACGCGTCAAGAAAATCGAGGAATTTGTGCTTGCTAATCGTCGAATGATTGTTGGTATTTCGAAAGGAGCTACCAATACCATTTTGAAAGATATTTTGGGCCTGAAACGTGTAAATTTTCGACTAGTGCCGAAACATCTCAATTTGTTCGGAAAAGAGCGTCGCATTAAGATCTGTGAAGAGAAGCTCTCTGACTATCAATCGATCATGAAACGAATCATTACTGGGGATGAGACTTGAATCTATTCCTGCGTCCCGGAAACCACCGACCAATCCAGTGAATATCATGCAAAAGGTGAAGCCAAACCGAAAAGATCGCGCCAAAGTCGTGGTGTCCATTCAGAATTCGTTCCGCCCGGCCAAACCGTCAACAAAGAGTATTATTTGAGTGTTATACGTCGTTCGCTTGCCAGAACTGTAGGCAGACAATTCTTGGTTTTTGCACCACGATAATGCACCTCCTCACACTGCACTCGTTCTTTGTAACTTTTTCGCCAAACATTCGATCCATATCGTTCCACAACGTCCGAATTCGCCTAATTTAGTACCGTGTGACTTCTGGCTCCCGAAACTCAAAAGACCACTGCGGGGAAATCGTTTTAAGACGATAAAAGAGATGCAACGTGAATCGCTACGCGCTCTGAAGGCCATCCCGGAAGGCAACTTTAATTCTTGTTTCGAGGACTGGAAAATACGTTGGCATAAGTGTATTGTGACGGGAGGCGACAGAATAGATTTGGAAGACTAAATAAATAAAAACTGGTTTTACTTTTTCGACACAGTAGTAGGAACACAAAAATCGTAATACAGCTACATATACCCAAAACGTTTTCTTGAAGATTGTAGGGCTGGGTTGATTACTCAAAGGAGCTAACCTACTCAGAAAACACCTTTAAGCTCGTCGCAGTGCACGTTTTACGTCCAGTGTTGACGTAATTTCTTTTGCTGTAATTAGCACTTTGGAAAAACCATTTTCTCTATACTGGATACCGTATTTTATATGTCGCTCACCGTCTTCAATGGCTACAACCAGGTGCGTACCTGTAGCTTGCAACAAATAAGATGATTTACTTTTAAAGATCGTTAGGCGGCGAGGCCTGGTTGACCGCGCAGTCGCCTCACCTAACTAGACCTTAAGGCCGGCTCTATAGTAGGAGAAGTGTGCACGTGTGATAAACTAATTCCCTTGTGCCGCCAAACAAATATTACAACATTTGGAATTAATTTAAAAGATATCATTATTCGTTAACGTAACCAATATGCACTTATTATATGGTTTCTGTGCGTAATACAATTAGCAGCCAACGGAATGCCACGTTCATGTTTTCTAACCGTCAATGATAACGAGGAAATTAATATTACCGAACAGAGGCACAAAATCTTTAAATAAGAATACCTTTGACATTTGCCGTTGTAATGAATAATGTTTATACAAAATAATTGAATACATTCACAAATATCTAAATAAGCATAAACTTCAAAGTGAGGATTGTGGTTAAAACATCAGAGATCGACATTTCAGTCAGATAATAATTTTGAACAAGTGGATATTTTAAGCGTGGATGGCACCGCAACAGAGATGGCGTTGCGCTTGAAGATACAAGGGTTTTAAATAGTTAATTAAAATGGTAACCTCCCAACAAAAATGCCAGCAGATACAGTCGTAAAGAACGGAGCGAGCTCCAATTTGGTGACAAATTGGTGCTTGGAGATCGCTATAAATTTGGCCAAATTCCGAAATAAGACGATTTCTAACTTAGTTATCTTACTGTAATTGTTCTTAATTCGAAAACCTAGACAGAAGCTTATCGAACAGCTCAGGAAACTGTAACTGACGTTAGTATCCGTTTAACCAACGATTGCGAGATCTTATTATCGGCTTTAACTTTACGATGACGCTTCCTTAAAATAATTAAAGATCCCTAGAACGACAATTAGAAATGAAAGATGTAAAACACCATTAATGACATGCTGCACGTAGAAAGCTAACGAAAACCGATAATTTTTATTAAAATTGTAATTAACTATCTTGCATGGCTAGTAACATTAATAAAAATTAAATAAAGCGACAAATCAAAATTAGTAACCAAGGCTACAGTTCAATTTTACACAGCCACCTCGCACTGATGATCTCAACATAGGGCGAAATAGTTGGTCTGCAGGTGCTGTGTCACGCTGATTGAAATTGCAAACCTTTATATTTTTACCTATTAAGTTAGGTTAATAAAAGGTTTTTGGAGGGGAGCCTTAGAATTGTTCATATTGCCGAATTAATTTTTAAAATTCATGCCGTTTATTTAGATAAAATACCTCCTAATATAAACAATAGATGGCTCTGCCACTATTTTTCATTTACAGAGAAGTTTCGTCAAATCTCATTTTCCTTGTATTTGCTTATATAGTTTTAGTATTCAATTTATGCAAATATTTGTTTCGACACAAGGCAGGCACAAGATGTAAAAAATTTTGGAGGTTAAAGCTTGTAGTTGCAGTCGATAATAATCAAAACACCTGGTTAAATTGATATTCGGAAGTAGTTTCACCAAGAGATACTACGTAATATTTGACGTTCAGATTTCTCAGAGAGAGCACAACGTTCAATACACTTTGAACTTTCTAAGATAACTAACTTCAATAACACTCAACAGTATATAAATCATTCATGGAGAAACTGTTCCTTAGAACTTTGACGAAGTATGTTATCGAGTCCGCTGAACTTTTAGAGGAAACAGGAGCTACGTGTTACAGTATTAAATGTAAGGTTAGCAGATTTAAATCGATATCTTATGAATTTTTTAGTAAAATGGAAACAGTTGTTATCAAATACTTACGGCTAGTTCGCTTATTTCAGATTTTATTTTAACTAATTTAATGTTATCCATCCACTTTCAGGCTATCGGCCGGTTTGGGCCGACAAGCCGGCGGCCGGTACACAAATTTGAAACAAACAAATTGGCTTCCTGCAGATAGAGACTGTGAACACGATATTTGTCCAATGTGTTCTGTAATTTCATAAAAGTTCGCCCTTATCACTAGAACAAATAAGGAAAAATTCATTACAGAATTCATAACTATCTATTGAAGACATTGATATTTAAGGCTACAGGTACCTGCAATTTAACTAAACTGAAAGCGTGTGGTGCCAAAGACTGTCGACGCGATAGTCGTCCAATATGTTTGATATGGTCTGTCACTTAAACAAGGTTCGCACTAGAATGTGATCATCAGACAAACACGAAAGAATTCATCAATATTTATGGGAAATTAAGTCAAAAGTGTATTCTGTCCGGCTTCGGGCCTACACAACAGTGTGTTTAAATTAGAGATTATCGGCAGGTACTAGACGGACCGGTTTCGACCTGCAGTTCAGGGCTGTTATAAAGCAAATGGGTATCGTAAAGATTCGGAAAAAGGTTTGGTAACTACTTGCTAGAAAAACTGTATACATTTGTTTAAAATAAAAGAATTCAATATTAGGAAACTAAACACAGATTGCAGCGCATTCGGTAAACAAAATAATAGCATCGATAATAATTTTGAGTTATGTTATAATTACAATATTTTATATGTAACAGAGATATGGTATGTACTATAATACAGAGTGGGACAGGAAAGTATCCTTAACTTTGAAGGTAATGTTAGAACAAAACTTTATTGTGGCATCAGAAGGGTACAACTGGAAGTTAATTTTATATATCGTTCAAGTGATGTCCCTTATTGTCAATGCACTTATTTATCCGCGTTGCGAAGCATCTATTGCGGAATGCGGCCAACTTCAAGGCGTATTACAAGCTTCAAGGTTTCGATGTTTAAACACCTCACTTTTGAGGTAGCCCCATAAAAAGTAGTCGCACGGAGTTAAATCCGGCGAGCGCGCGGGCCATGTAATGTTACCGTATCGGAGAACCTTTCCCTCAAAACAGCTATTAAATTTCTAGCAGTATGGGCCGTTGCACCATCCTGCTGTAACCACACTTGTCCCAAATTAATCTGTTGAAGTTGGATCATGGTTATATGCCGCTCAGAACTGGCGGTAACGGCATAATTGTCCTCTTCAAAGAAGTAAGGCTCGATGATGACTTCACTGCTGAGTGCACACCACTTTGTCACTATGTAGAGGGTGCTCATGAATTACCCTAGGCTTTTCACCACTCCAGTAACGTATATACTGCTTATTAACACTTCCAGAAACGTGGAAGATTCCAACCAAAGTTTCACATGCCTGTACTCAATTTTGCCAGTCCCGCTGTGAGAGTTTTTTGAGCAATGACCATCTTGGATGGATGGAAGTGCAGGTCTTCGTGGAGAATTAGACGCACAGTACGGTTAGAAAGTGCTAGGACGGATGCATGCTTGCGAGCAGAACGCTTAGGTGACTGCAAAATCGATCTTCTTACACGGTCAATGTTTTCTGGAGTTCGGATGGTCCTCTAAGCGTCAACTCTTTTTTTCACAACGCTACTATACCCAAGTAGCATTTTAAGTAATTATAACAGGCATTGGAGTTATTTACCGCACTAAATATTACTGAACTGTTACATATATTTCTATTTTAAAGTGAAAATTACCTGATTCACCTTTTTATCAGTCAAAGAAATACCTGCAAAGTAATTAAAACAATTCATAATAACTCTTAAAGAATATCAACTTTATGGTAAAAAGGGTAAGTAGTTATAACCATCTTTAAATACTTAATTAGTACCTTAA
>JAHWXV010181154.1:0-15204 GCA_024586415.1 Phrixothrix hirtus
TGTGTGTGTGTGTGTGTGTGTGTGTGTGTGTGTGTGTGTGTGTGTGTGTGTGTGTGTGTGTGTGTGTGTGTGTGTGTGTCTGTGTGTCTGTGTGTGTCTGGGTGTGCGTGTGAACAGGATATCTCGAAAACTAAAAATCGTAGATAAACAAAATTTTATGTTTAGGTTTATGTCCATCGTCGCACGCGACTGCAATAATTTCATTAAAATTCAATAACTGGAAGTACCACTTTACTCTTATTATTTTTTGGTTTTTCCCGATTTTCTCGAAATCGGCTATAACGATTTTTCTAAAATTTTATATTTGTTTCTTATCTTCTACATATAAGATGTCAGGAATTTAGCTAAAATCTAATGACCGGAAGTGCAACTTTACTCTTGTCATTTTTTGGTTTTTCGAGATTTTCTCGAAATTGGCTTAAACGATTTTTTTTAAATTCTATATTTAAATTTTTTATCTTCTGCAAATGGGACGTCTAGAATTTAGTTAAATTCTAATGACCAAAAGTGCCACTTTATTCTTGCGATTTTGAAGTTTTTTGCGATTTTCTTTAAAACATTTTTAACAATTTTTTTGAAACTTGCCACGGTTATTATATCTTTGATATCCTTTTCCGTAAACTTAGAGCCAGATTTTTTAAAATTAGATTACAGATTTGTGTTCACTAAGGGCTTGGGTACACGTGTGTTTATATTGCGCCTTATATCCTGGACACACTATGTTAAATTCATAATTGTTCTAAATTTTTGCTTTGGGTCTAATTGTGGACATTTGATATTTCGCAACTTTTAACTGATATTAAAATTGTCATTAAATAATTAAAAACTTGAAAATTTGTGCAAGAGTTGTTAACTATTTTTTAAAAATGCTGTACTTTTGCAAGTATTTAATAATCGGCTAAGAATCCTTGATAGCGTCGGAAATCGTGTACGCCATACATCAGCCAGAGAAGTGCAATCGGTTAGTTATGAATTCTGGAATGCAGTGATTCAATTCAAACATAGAGGTGGACTGAAAACTTTAATGAAAATATTTCGAAAACTACATTTCGGAAAACTCAATTATGAGTATTTTGTATTACAATATAAATGCGCTTATTTTGTTTACACCGTGCACACTGTATAAGTAATTTGAACTTGGTAATTGAGGAATAATAAAACAATTATTTTTGTATGGAGAGAAAAATGCATAAACAATCCATAAAAATATGACATAAAAACTTCTTCAAAGGTTTAATAGATTTTAGAATGTTTCTTTTCCCCAAAATTATAATAATTAAATTTAACAAAATTGTTGCAACATTTCATTTATCATTCATATTAATAAGCAACCTTAATTCGTTTCTAAACAAATTTCTTTGAAATGACTACGATTAAGGTTGCATATGATAAAAGCAACTTAATGATACAGCACTGTTAAAAAAATTGTTAAGAAATTGTAAACAATTTTATTGTTTAAAACTTATGAACCTATTGTATACTACAATGAAAATAAGCATTGTTTTGTTTTTGTTTAACAAAAATGCGCACCTGCCTACTTAAAATAATTAAAGCTATAAAACATGTTTATTAATACGTTATTTAAATTGAAATTGTTTAATTGCTATAATTACAAAAACCGTGCAGTAATATTGAAATTCAAATTCTAATGTGCGTTTAGAAAGTAGGAAAAAAGCTAAATAAATACCAGTTGTGCAAAATGCATAGCAAAGTGGGGATGATAATTTCGAAATTGATAAACCAATTATAGGAGAACAATAATTCACAGCATTTGCCCGTTTGCAAAAATTGTTAACTTGTAATTTAATCGTCAAAGTATTTTTAATTTAATATACTTAATAATCTTAATATTAGGTTACCTATATTAGAAGGGTAAAAACATACTGTGTATGTTTGCTGATTGGTTGATTGAATATAAGGTCGATTTTCGCTAACGCCCGCCATTAACAGACCTCATTGATCATTTATTTCACACAGTTTATCGTGTTTAGTTCAATCTTTAACTTCAGTTTATTATAAAATAACTTAATAATTTAGTGAATTTACATATATAGTTTTAAAAATTAGATATTGGCATTGTAGAGACCATTTAGCAGATAAAAGAGCCATTGAACCATTAGGGTCAAAACAATATTCTAAGGCAGTATTTTCATTATCTTTGTTAACACAGTTAAGGGCTTATAAAGCAAATTGCCTCTTTTATGAAAATGGAAATAATTTTTAGAAAATATTACTCTATAATATGTGACCAAAATGCTAATTTACACAAGTTTTCATGTAAAACTGTGCTAAATACTTGTGATTTTCAGGAATTTTGCCATAATATGAAAAAAAAATTAATTCAAAGAAAAAATGTAATACTGTCAATATTTATAGTAGTAAATCATTATCAATTATTAATAAGCAGCTCTGTACACCTAATGTTGTAATAAATATAATAATGAGTCACTAAAGTGGTTTTTGCTTCATTATTTGCAAATAAATATTAAAAATGTCATAATAACATGTATAGTAACTATGATGCTGTCTAAATGTGGCCTGAAAATGGCCGACTTTGTGCATATATCTTTACCCTTCTTAAAGCTGAATTACATTATACTTTTTTCGTCTAGATAATTTTCTAAACTAGAATACAAACTAAATTCGGCTAAAATTTCCCGTTATGTTTAAACCAACGTCAAACTTTAGTTTATACAAACAGCTGTTTATAGCCAACCTTCCAAAAAAATAAGATATTTATTTAAATGTATACGGCGGTCATAACCGTTGAAATTGAGTTTTCAGTGAAAGCTTTAGAGAAAATATGGATAAACGTACAAAAGTAAACAAACTGCTAGAAAGATTTAAGATAGTAGAGTTGTAAGTTTTTCAATTATTCGTTGGTGGCCCTGGAACTCGCGCGAAATGCGCAAGTCTAGTATGAAACTTGGATAAAAATAGGATCGGACCTAGTTTGCAAAGACGATTCTAGTATGAAAACTTGAATGAAATTATGGTGGTTCACATTATCCAAGTGCAGCTAGTTTGGAATCTAGTCAAAGTTTTAACTCGAAAAAGTATGATGTAATTCAGCCTTTATATAGGTACCCTACTTCATATTTACTAAGATCGCCAACTTTAGATTGAAGGATAAACGAATTTTCAATTAAAATTCAGTTTTAAAAAACTGTCGACAGTAAAATTATAAATTAAAACTCATTCTAAAGTTATACAAGAATGGCATATCTAAATTTGGATTTTAATATCATGTATAAAATTATGAAATTGATTTATCCAGAACAAATAATAATGTATTTACATTCTATACATATTTTGACAACTCATATTGCTGTTTAAAGCTATCGAAGGCAACACCTGACTAGTTTTTGTACAATACTGTTTATTTAGGATAAATCAATTTAATAATTTTATATGTATATGATATTAAAAGCCATAAAAAAACTTATCATTTTAATTCAAACTTTTCCTTTAAATCAACAGATGGCACTCTTAGTAAATATGATTTTCTAAACTTTGCTGGGGTTGGTGCTTCAAACTGTTGATGACTAGTAGTACTAATGATGAAATAATAACTTCTAAATTAATCAGAAGTTATGCTCGACAGTTTTACATAAATACCTACCAAGCTGTCAAAGTTGCTCGTTGTACAGCTGGTTGCAAATAAATCTATAACAATCAACTTTGTATTGTGTAAAGATTGTTTTAAAATAATTAATTCGGTTAACGATATTTATTATTGCAAGTTAATAGTTTTTAAATAAATGCCAAAAGGACCTGTCAATAAAATATTAATACCCTCATCAGTAACCCATGAAAAATTTTGCTCTCAAGACATCCTAGTTTTATTTGTAATCAGCTGTATACTCTGTAAATTGTTTTGGATAAACTAATTTAATAATTTTGTATATGCTAATAAACTCAATTAGTAATCTAGAAGATTCAGAGCTAAGTCCCGAATAATTTAATTTGGTATGTAAAATATCTGAAAAGGTAACAATTTTTGTTTTTAGTATTGTAACATGAATAACAGTGGTTTACCCTTTCATCCAGGATAAAAGCTATCTCGTATTTTTATTACTTTCTACGAAGTGTGTTTTAAAATATGCACTAACATCTAATCGAATACTTCAAATAATAGTAAAAGCAATCATAGGAACTATTTGTATTTTTAGATCTAAAATTCAAGCGACACGTTCCTTACAACACTAGCAAAGCATAAAGCAATCCATTATAACTAGCATTCCTTTACTAAATAAAAAGAAAGTTTAAAACATTTATTAAATGTTTTATATATTTTTAATAATTTTATATTTTGTTTTCAACAGAAACAAACAGTGAAGGTTTAGCTTTCGCACTAACCTTTTTAATTAGGTTAAGTAGGTGCAACGTCATAAATAAATTTATGAATAAGTTTTGCCCTAATTTACTTTTTTTTAAATCGGAGAAGCAATTCTAAGTATATCAAAAACAATTTTGATATTAGGTATTTAATAGCACCATAAATGTCTTATAACTCACTCTTCTTCAACTGAACATATTTCCTAGTGAACCATCTTCTCGCAAAAACCATTTCATAACCTAATTTCATCAGCATTTAATTTAAGCCCATCGCATTTTAAAATTTTAAAAATCATAAATTAATTACTTATCGGTTGAGATCGTTGTCTAAAACCTTTAGATCCATCCGGTCCTTGGGGCATCCTAACAATGTTTTCCGGAAGATGAAAAGCCGTACTATTACTCCTTGACCTTGAGACGCTGTTTTCTGAACTTTGACTGCAAGATGACATTCTACGATTGAGGAAGCCATTAGAGCCTTCTACACTTGAAATGCTGCACGAACTGAATTTTCTTGGAACGAAAAGATTAGAATCACTAGAATCTCTACTTCCGTGCGACATGCGACGTTGTATAAACATGAAATGTGCTTCGGTACTTGAAGCTGAAAGTCTTCTCTGTAACCAAGCCGCCGGTTCGGTACATTTTGAAGGATAATTAACGGAAGAACCGCGTCTTAACCTTGAACGAGGATCAAACCTCAGCCTAAAATCTTCTGCCTCTGAACTGCTAGGGCATGAAGATGTTGTCGTGTATTCCATAGATTCTTGAGTGCTTCGATTGATGACGTTTTTGTTGTTTTTGTTATTATTTTTCTTTTTGCGCTCAGGGTGAGGAATGCCGTTAAGTTCATAAACCTGAAATAAAATAAAATAATTAGACAAAATGGTTTTGACATATATGAGCTAACGCTAGACAATATTTTGACGCATTCTATGCACAAGGACTAACTTCGTCACATCCTGAGTAATACCTTATTTCAAGTTTCAATAACTTACCCATTTTGAGAACAATTATGTATATCAAGTGTCAAAAATAACTAGTGTCCAAAATAAAAAACATGCCCTCTAAGATCAATGCTAAGAGAGATACCACCCTTTTTGAAGGTTAATCTAAAAAAATGGTTATTTATTAGTTCCTAAACAAACTGACAGAAAATTGTGGTATTTTGGTTACTTATGTAAGGAACCACCCTACTAAGCACTTAACAAGTCGTGAAAAGAAATTAGTTAACAAAATTCTTGCAAAATTACAGAACATTCAATGAGCAACAAGATGTAAAATTTAAAGAGAAAACAGAACAATGCTGATATTTACTTACAATAGACACTCGACATGGTGCGTGCTCTCAAAAATTGATATACATACATTTATCGCAGAAAAACAGTTGTAATCTACTTTTTCATTGTATATGATTTGGTTTGTAATTACAGCCTTGGTGTTTTTTTGTAGAATTTAAGTTGCCTTTACATTTAAACGTGCTTTGTTAGTAAGATGTATGACTAAAAACCGTTTTTATTTGTATGTTATTAATAAATCATTTGCTCAAGATTGTTAAAAATATTGTATTAATTCTAAATTATCTCAATTATGTGAAATGGTAATACCCTTAGGCATATGAGTAATTTATTATAGCAAATAACTGGAATTATGGTTGCTGCAGATGTAGAAACGTAGCGCACGTTACTGTAACTTGATATGTTCGGTAGGTCAGTTATAATTTTCTCAATGAGTTAACAGTTTTAATACAACCGTATGCGAATCGTTGTACATAAATAGAAAAAAGGACTTTATGATATTCGTACTGCTTTTAATTTTACACATATTGTGGTGTCTGTATGATCTCCTTTCACTCTCCCAAAGGAATGTTAGATTATCTGAAACACCGTGCATTTCTTTATTGTCTTAAAATTGCATGTTAGAAACACAACTCTCGTATTATTAGAGGAAATCTTCAATGCATTGAAATGCTTTTCAAACTCTTTTCTATTCGTTTGCAACGCCGTATCTCTGCCTTTATGGAATATTATATTAAAACTACGAGGATCTAACGAACTAAAAAATACAGTTTATAGGTGAATATTTAAAAAGTAAATTAAAATATCTGGTGTCATACAGCACGCAACTTTCTTTTGCGTATTAATAGATATGTAAATAATGTCTACAAATTATTAAATTATTATTTACGTTTATTTTTGAAATGATAATTGTAACGGTCACCCATCCAAGGCACTGGACATGCAAAACGGTGCTTAAGTCCAGATGTTTTCCACAATAACTCGCTTCAATGAACCTTTATAGAGCAAGCATTAGTTCTCATAAAATACCATCATAGACGTAAGAAACGTGGAAATTTTAAAAACCATCGCTTGTAGCCGTGTAGCCGAGAAAATTGGAAAAACCTAAAAATCACAAGAATAGAGTGGCACTTCCGGTCATTAGATTTTAACGAAATTCGTATTAGGACGTGTTAAAAAGTTGTTCTACGGCTAGTTTTTGAGATATATTGATCAGACATGCACGCACACATACAGAACAAGTTCTAAAACCATGCTTTTCGAACTTATGGGACCTGAAAACATATTTTCGCGAAAAACTGAGCATTGAAAATTTTAACCGAAAACAACTCAGCAGAATTTTATTCGAAAAATTTGGTGTGAGACAACATACGACTTTCTCTTACGCGCATAGATATGGCAATAGTGTCCACAAATGATTAAATTAATATTTACGTTTATTTTTAAAACGATAATTGTAACGGACACCCTTCGAAATTACTGGATACGCAAAACCCTGCTTAACTCCAGAGATTGTCCCTGATAACTCGCTTCAACGCATTTTTTTATGAAAAGCTCTAAGTTAACGGAAAATTATGTCAAAAGACATAAGAACCGTGGCAAGTTTCAAAAAGATTGTTAAAAACGCTTTCGAGAAAATCGCAAAAAACTTCAAAATCGCAAGAATGAAGTGGCACTTCCGGTCATTAGATTTTAACCAAATTCTAGGCGTCTTATATGCAGAAGATAGAAAACTTAAATATAAAATTTAAAAAAACCGTTACAGGCGATTTCGAGAAAATCTTAAAAAACGAAAAAATGACAAGAGTAAATCGGCACTTCCGGTTATTCGATTCTAATGACATTGTTGCAGTTGCATGTGAGGATGGATATAAGCTTAAATATAAAATTTTGTTTATCTATGATTTTTCGTTTTCGAGATATCCTGTTCACACGCGCGCGAGCGCGCGCGCACACGCACACACACACACACACACACGCACACACACACACGCACACACGCACACACGCACACACGCACACACACACGCACACACACACACACACACACACACACACACACACACGCAACCACACACACGCACACGCACACACGCACACACGCACACATACACACGCACACACACACACACACACACAAACACACAAACACACACACACACACACACACACACACAGACCGACTAATTTTTAAAAACATGATTTTCGAACTGAAGGGACCCGGAAACGTGTATTTCCACTAAAATTTCGACATCGAAAATTTTGGACGAAAACAATACTTTATACTATATTTCATATAGATAAGAGAAAGTAAAAATTAGAATCTCTGTAAATGGAAGTAACGAGTACCATAAATTTTGGCGTAACATTTGAGAATAATTTTTTTGATTTCTAGATTTGTGAATTCACCACAAAATGATTTAAGTTGGCCAGTGCGATTACACTCAGCGTGTTTTATTGAAAATGATTTTTTATAACAAATTATATGCCACAATATGAACATTACACAAAGTGTTAACAGAGACAATAATTTTCAAAAAGGCCCCAATGGAATTTAGTGATCTCTTTCAGTAAGTAGAGCTAAGTACCAATTTTTTTACGACGACTTCAATACAACATTGTATTTTGAGCCCGCCCTTTATCTAGTTTTCGAAACCGTAATTTATATACTGAAGTATAAAGCGCACCTTAGTTCTAAAAGTGCGCATTACATGCCGAAAATTACGATATGTGTTGCATGCTGGGAAGGCAATGCTCGCTTATTATTTTCACATGTCGTGTATGATTTAAACCTTAATGTTTTTTGATCTTAAAATAGTGTATTAAGAAAAAAGTTAAAATGAAACTCGTAAAATTCGTTCACATGAGGCTTGTTTTTTAAACTTGAACTCGTGTGATAAAAACAAGTCTTATGAAACTTGATTTTACTTTCTCTTACCTATATGAAATTTTAGTGGAAATACACGTTTTCGGACCCACTGAGTCCGAAAATCACGTTTTTAAAAATTGGTCTGTCTGTATGTGTGTGTGAACAAGATATCTCAAAAATGAAATGTCATAGATAAACGAAATTTTATATTTCAGTTTGTATCCATCCTCGCACGCGACTGCAATAATTTCACTAAAAGTCAGTAACCGGAAGTGGCACTTTACTTTTGTCATTTCTTATTTCTTCGCGATTTTCTCAAAATCGGCTCCAACAATTTTTTTAAAATTTGTTGTATTTATTAAACATTAAATGCCCTTTCAAAATTTTCAATGTCGAAATTGAAGTGGAAATACACGTTTTGGGGTCCCCTGAGGCCGAAAATCATGTTTTTAGAAATTGGTCTCTCTGTATGTGTATGTGAACAAAATATTTCGAAAACAAAAAGTCGTAGATAAACAAACCTTTATATTTGAGTTTGTATTTATCTTCGCACGCGATTGCAACAATTTCACTAACATTCAATAACCAGATGTGTCATTTTACTCTTGTCATTTTTTGTTTTTTCTCGATTTTCTCGAAATCGGCTCTAAACGATTTTTTTTGAATTTATTGTATTTCTTAAACATTATTCAATGCCATTTGAAAATTTTCAATATCGAAAGTTTATTGCAAATGCATGTTTTCAGATCCCCTGAGTCAGAAAATTATGTTTTTAAAAATTGGTCTGTCTGTATGTGTGTGTGAACAAAATATCTCGAAAACGAAAAGTCGTAGATAAACGAAATTTTATATTTGAGTTTGTACCTATCCTCGTACGCGACTGCAACAATTTCACCAAAATTCAGTAACCGAAAATGCCACTTTACTTTTGTCAATTTTTGTTTTTTCGCGATTTTCTTTAAATTTATTGTATTTCTAAAATATTCAATGCACTTTCAAAATTTTCGATGTCGAAATTTTAGTGGAAATACATGTTTTCGGGTCCCGTAACTCCGAAAATCATGTTTATAAAAATTGGTTTTTCTGTATGTGAATGTGAACAAAATATCTCGAAAACGAAAAGTAGAAAAACGAAATTTTATATTTGAGTTTCTATCCATCCTCGCACGCGATTGCAATAATTTCACTAAAATTCAGTGACCAAAAGTGGCACTTTACTCTTGTCATTTTTTGTATTTGTGCGATTTTCTCGAAATCGGCTCTAAACGATTTTTTTTGAATTTATTGTATTTCTTAAACATTCAATGCTCTTTCAAAGTTTTTGATATCGAAATTTTAGTGAAAATACACGTTTTCGGGTCCCCTGACGCCGAAAATCATGTTTTTAAAAATTGGTCTCATTGTATCTGTATGTGAACAAAATATCTCGAAAATGAAAAGTCGTAGATAAACAAAATTTTATATTTGAGTTTGTATCCAACCTCGCACGCGACTGCAGAAATTTCACTAAAATTCAGTAACTGGAAATGCCACTTTACTCTTGTGAATTTTTGTTTTTTCGCGATTTTCTTGAAATCAGTTTAATCTTTTTTTTTAAAACTTATTGTATTTCTTAAACATTCAATGCCTTTCAAAATTTTCAATATCGAAATTTTAGTGGAAATACACGTGTTCAGATCCCTCTAGTCCAAAAACCATGTTTTTACAAATTGGTCAGTCTGTATGTGTATGTGAACAAAATATCTCGAAAACGAAAAGTCGTAGATGAACGAAATTTTATATTTGAGTTTGTATCTATCCTCGCACGCAGCTGCAACAACTGCACTAAAATTCAGTAACCGGAAGTCCCACTTTACTCTTGTTATTTTTTGTTTTTTTCGCGATTTTCTCGAAATAGACTCTAACGATTTTTTTTAATTTATTGTATTTCTTAAACATTCAATGCCGTTTCATAATTTTTGGTGTCGATGTTTTAGTTGAAATACATGTTTTCGGAGCCCCATGAGTCCGAAAATCATGTTTTTAAAAATTGGTCTGTCTGTATGTGTGTGTGGACAAAATATCTCGAAAACGAAATTCGTAGATAAACGAAATTATATATTTGAGTTTGTATCCATCTTCGCACGTGACTGCAGCAATTTCACTAAAATACAATAACTGGAAGTGTTATTTTACTCTTGTCATTTTCTGGTTTATCGCGAATTTCTCGAAATTGGATGTAACGATTCTTTTAAAATTTATTGTATTTCTTAAGCATTCAATGCCCTTTCATATAGTTGAGGCGGTTTCTCAGAAAAATGGACAAAAAACGAGTAACTGGAATTACTCTTACCATTAAATGTGAATAAAATAACTATCAAACTGATAGTCATAAATAAATGAAAGTTTATATATGAGATCCTAGCTACCTTTGCATACTAAATTAAGAATTTGGTTTAAATGAAATAACCGGAATTACAACTTTATTTCTGTTATTTTTAGGTAGTTTTTAGGTGTTTTTCGTGATTTTCTGGAAATTGGCTGAACGATTTTGTTTAAACTTATCTTGGCCATTTAATAACCTTTTATATAGTTTAGGTTATTTCTCAGAAACATTCCGTAAATTGAATAACCGGAAGTACTTGTATTATTGGTTATGAATAACATATCTCAAACAGAAATCATTAGATGAAAATTAAAAACCATATTTAAGTTATTTATCTTTTGTGCATGAGATGGCAAGAACTTTGTTAAAATCTAATGACCGAAAGGACTACTTTATTCTTGATATTTTGAAGTGTTTTGTGATTTTCTTGAAAACATATTTAATAATTTTTTTAAAACTTGCTACGGGTCTTATGTGTTTGATATGCTTTTACGTGAACTTCGCGGTTTTGCTGAAAAAAGGCGATGAAGCGACTTATCAGAGAAAATCTCTGGAGTTAAGCAGGGTTTTGCGTGTCCAGTAACTTAAATGGGTGGCCGTTCCAATTATCGTTCCCAAAATCAACGTAAATAATATTTTAATCATTTGTAGACATCTTCATATTTGTATATCTATGTACGTAAGAGAAAATTGTGAGCTGTCTCACACCAGATTTTTAACATACAAATAAAATAGTAGTGATAGTTTTATGAGGTTGTTTACCCCCAAATATTCATGGCTGGATTTTAAAAGTGTGTGATGTTTCGATAACTGATCTCAACACTATGTGCAGATGAACAAAAGAGTTGATGAAGTTGACTTTTAATAAAATATACTCAGGAAGATCGATTGGCGTTAAACCGGATGAAATAAATTTCATGAAGATCGACGTATGACCTTTAAGGAAATTTTTGGTAATTTGAAATGTGGACACAATATCGCGAAAAAGATTACATGGCCTCGGATATTCTAAGATGTGTGATAGTCGAGTTCCATGCGCAAGGAGCGCCATTTTTTAACAACATCGAACTGAGGATAATATGCAGGGCATTTTTTGCAGGATCCAGAAATTAATTAATTATTTGTATCACAAGGCCAGAAAGTTAGATTTTGCAAGTACGAGTATTATTACAGGTCGAGGCGGCCTGCAAATTACGAGTGTTTGCAGAAGCTTTTCTGGACGTGTGATACACAAAAATTTTTGTGTCGATTTTTGTATAATTTTGGTATATAAAAACGCTTTTTAAAAATAAACTATTTTTTAGTACTAATTGTTTTAATGTGTACGCATTTTAGGAATTTTAGTAATTTAAAGTTGAAACAAACAAGGTTGGCATACTTATAACCAACAAATATATCATTAACCTATAAAATCAATTTATATTAGTTTATCATTCAGGAATGTGGTTATTAATCGCTTAGGTATTTTATAAAGTTAAAATTCAAATTATTAAACTGTGATTGTATTACGTAAAATAACCTAAAAATGTATTTCTTTTGTCACGGTGACAACTAATTAGTGAGAAATATGGTAACATTTTTAGTTATATTTTTGCCGGCCTAGGCCGGCAAAGGCTAGTTAGTAACTTTTTTGCCGACCTAGCCTGCAAACAATAACTTTCTGGCCAGAAGATCGACATTATGGTCGGAGGCACAAAAAATAAATTAATCACGACTTCCATAAATTGAAAGTGCAAACTTGTTTCAAGTGTTTTGTAACCGTCAGAGTGATGTTTTTTCTAAATTTGTTGAACAAAATCCCACAATAAACAGCTAGGGGTACATACCAACGTTGAATAAACTTAAGCATTGGTAAGAAAATATCACAAAAAGTTTGTGAATGACAAAGAAACCCCACACTGCATTTACCACTGACGAGACAATTCAACAACACAGATTTACTCAGTTTATAGTCCTTATTTAGCCCAGTTGAACCTACATTTTTTGACCAATGAAAAAAGCTTGAAAGGGATCAAATTTGACTCTTTTGAAGAAGTAAAACTGAGTGCAAAATATGGATCAGTATTTTTATGCTGTTTTACTGACACGCCTATTGTCAGCTCTCATTTTTCTTTAATTAAATGACGAAACTCGCATGCTACATACAAAATATACATACCTACTGTATTGGCAACTTGATTTCTATCTATATTGCTTGTTTGTTTTGTAACGTTTCTACGAATCGTTATAATAACGCGGAACGCGATTTAATAGAATTACTACAATTCTACGCATTTCGCTACATTAATAAATACGGAAGTGTAATTAATAAGGCTGAATTAAAGACTTCACAAACTGTAAAAAAGTGTCAAATACCGTGCGCGAGTGTACAAGCTTAGTTTAAATTATAAATAGAAAAATTGCTTAATTAAAAGCTGTTATAAAAATGCTATAAGCCAATTAACTAAGATTATGCCACCTGATGAAAATATTGTCCGTTACCGTCCCAAATCAGTCAAGATCGTTTTGATAATTAACCACAAGTAACATAAACAACTATCTCCGATTATCGAAATAACAATTAATTAGTAAATAACTAATTGAAGGTTATTTCGAAATATTGCATCATGTTGTGCAAACTAATTGTTTAAACACATGTTGTTGTTATCCGTATCGTTAAGATAGTAAATAAGAAAAGCAAATCGGTATTCGCAGAACAAAGAACGCGAATGCAAATTTAAGTATAAATAAGACGCTTTCGTGACCAGAAAATCAGTCTTCCTATGCAATCCTGTACGAGACGGTGCCTAGTGCAAGGTTGACGTAACTTCCTTAGGACTCATTCATTCTGTTAAAAGCCTGATTGCGATTCAAAACCGTTGGGAGACGCCGTATGCTGGAATTCTAAATATAAAGATTCTAGAACGACGTTCTAGCCTCCGTTGCTCTGTAACGAAGATAGACCGACTTCGTAATGTTTTAACCTCGGGTTCTCTCATAACTGAGCGTTCCTGAGGTTATTGCCGCCGAATTTTAAACCAGACCGTCGCGGACCCGTTTGCAAGTATGTTGCTTTGTAACTGCCAGTGAAAGGCGCTGAGCATCCTTAGACGTCGTCGTGCGTTGTGCTGTAACGATAGCGGACGCACGTCGACGCCGAACAAAATAGTATGTCGTTTGTAAATGTGTAGCTGGGTTGAGATTTACAGAAATGACGCTATTTTTGACAGCTACGACTGGCGCCTATTGAGTGACATCTTTGGTCGCGGATACACATCAGCCTCTTGCTATCATCCGGCTCGATACTAGCTACGCCCCCGAACCCCTGCGATCATACATATCAGTAGAATAGGAATTGACGAGCCTGAGAAACTTGTATCCGCCGTTAGCCCGAGTACCGCGACGAACGCGAATATTTGTAAATAATTTACTTTGTATGCTGTCTTATTTTCTTAATTACTTTGCTAAGAAAACTAGAATGATTTTGATTTTGAGTTCCGTTTATGTTTGAGTTACTTAACTACTTATGTCAATTGAATCACTTATTTATTTGTATCATTTGAATTACTTATTTATTTATGTCAATAAGCTAGTGTTATTACATATCCTTTCTATTCCGCTGATGGCCGAAGCGAACAGTGACTGAAAGTTCGCTTCGTGACCGAAATTCAAGCGACATGATTTTGCACAAACGACGTCCACCGTCAACGAGCCATTTCACCGCAGTTCCGGCCATGAGACTAACCGAGACCGAGGTATACAGGATCAACAAGAGTTACCCCTCGCGACTAAGAGCTACCACCGGATAGAATGAAAAATCTTTATTCTTCGTACAATTTTTAGTAAGGACTGAAATGTCACAGTTTTTTGTGGATGGGGGTTTAAGATGCGGAATTTCCTTTGGCCCTATTGGCAGTGGCGCTTGAGAGAGCGTCGCGAGTGGACCTGTTGAGGTTAGGTTTTACGTGTGCGCGAGTTGTACCTTAGGCCCCTTATTCTCGGATAGGTGGGTCGGGTGCAACGCTACAGATTGTGCAACGTGCGTAATTATCGCGCCAGTTGTCAAAGCAACCAACAAGTTAGTTAACAATAAATTAGTGATGGCTTCAGTGGGAGAACCTCCAACACGCTGCATTCCAATGAAGGAAGTAACCAAAGCGCAAATATACCCGCAAAAAAGTCTAGAAGAAAAAACACTCACAATTATCTCAGAAATTACCAAATACGAAAACCTACAGACAGAGTATAACAATCGAATGTTGAAACAAATTGAAGACGGTAATGCGGAATTCCGGGCCGCAATAAAGCAACTAAAAGAAGAACTGGGAAAACTCAAGTCCCTGTCCGGCATTAAC
>JAHWXV010181162.1:0-10976 GCA_024586415.1 Phrixothrix hirtus
GGACTATACATATAATATATTTAGATTCGGAAAGCTTTCGATTTCTCCCTAACTTAATCAAAAAAGTCAACTTTTACTTACTGCGAAAATAATAAGCCACATGTCGATATTTTTGTTTTCGTGTTCACTAGCCACATGTACGATTAAACCGCCAATTGCATACTCCCGCTCAAAGAACAGAGTTACTACTTTACCGATGAGTGACAGCCGAACTTCCACATTTGCAATTATAGAATGACCATGTTGTTCACTTTGCCCGGCCGGATCGCTTTGCTTGGATGTCCCCTAAACCAAAATCGAAATTTGGATCATTGTAGAAAATATTTGCCCTACACCCGTATTCCGTCAACTGGCTTACCTTAAAGCAAACGATCTTACTGCATATTATTATCACTAGTTTGATTGATTGTCACAGACAAGCGTGTCAAGCATCAACTACGCTCAGCAAAGCAACAGTGGACCAAGATTGTGGATTATCAGTAAGTGCGTAAAGGGTAATCAAAATCGAATATTATGTGCGCCACTATTCTCGTTTCATGAATGCCAAAGTAATGTATGAGAAACACCCTAGATGTTCAGAACTTACTCTTTCCATGACTCCCCCGGTATACAATAGAGTCATTCAATGAGTCATCAGTACAGTCAGTCTGGAAGCCGCTAAGATATGAATTGTTAACGATTACTCTCAACCGTACCTAGATGATGGTTCACCTTGTATATGTTTAGTTAAGTTACTAATCACTCTAGTAGTTGGGATGGCGAAAAACTCGAATTGGTGAGCAATCCGAACGAGGTTAGGAAAAATGGTAATGTACCTAGCGTAGACCACGCAGTATATGTAAAACTATTAGCATAATTTAAGATAATGGTATGCACGTGCCAATTCTTGTAAAGCAGGATGTCTATATTTAATACTGGAATCAAGATGGATTCCCGTTAATTTTTAAGCACTAGTTTTGAGTAATTCACTGTTGTCCCAAATAGGGACAACTGAAATCTACGAGATGGCATTGTGTTCGAAAATAAAACCAAGTCGGGTTAAGACAGGCCTGTTTCCCTCCTTTCGTATCTGATTGTCGCATTTACAAAGAAAGCAACAACTTATACACAATCTCTTGAAGTAACATACACATATTTTTAATTTGAATATTATTTATGAAGTCTGTACAACATTCCTTACTTAATATGGTTCATTCACTTCGTTTTCTCAAAAAAAATGAACCAGTGTTATACCTTAAAAATTATTTTTAATGTTTCTGTTCCGATAAATTTATTATTTATTGAGTAATAATAAAAATAAGAATTTATAGTAAAATTTCATTTATTATGACGTTACATACAAAAAGTGCCACGGGCCAAACAGGATTTAAAGCCTTGAAGATGGTCATACGGACTCATACGAACTTCCCAAGCGGATTTAACATCGACTAGCTTTCGAGAGGAGTGGATTCTCAATTAACTTAAGATGTTTGGCGTGGCAGCTGCTCGCGAAGAGGTATACTGCATGAAATCGTTGAAAATATTGAAAGGACGCCACTAGCTTTATTTGAGAGAAACCGCTATCTTAGCCAAAAAGCTAGAAACGGCAAGGCATCACTAGAAGGATGTTAATATGAAATTGCTACCAACAAATCGGGAAAATTACTTTATAAACTGGGTTGTCACCGAATCATACTAGGTCAGACGTCGTGATTACCTAAACGCTGAATGTAATCATTTGCTTACCTTAAAAATTCCTAAACTAAAAATATAAATCGTATGCTAATAAAAGTACATGTTAACAAAAGGAAATCAATAAAAAAAACGATGTGTTTAACAATAACTATAATGAAATGAAAATATTGCTGTCACAAGCAAAATTAATATAGATTGCATTACATTCTATTTAATATTTTAATGTTTTAATTCTAGAAATAATTAATTGGCCAAAATAAGAATTACGAAGGGGCCCGCGCTTGCAAGTTACGATTTAAAAGATTATAAATTAATATTACTTAAATTAGTATAAACAGTCAAATTTCTTTACGGTCAAAAATTCAGTTAATATGCTCAAAAAGTTACGATCTCTTGAGCTTCAGACATTTTCAGCGATCACTTTAATTAAATAACAAAAAGCAAACTTACGTACACCTTAACTTATGAACTGGTTTTACTATACAACGAAGGAAACCTTCCGTCTTAGGCAATTTACTTCATCTCAAGTTTTGAACTCCTGCGTTAAACAATGGCGGAAAACGTGCTTTTACTCGTTCAGATACTAAGACCGTATAAACGGGAAACCTTGATTTTCCAACTCCTTGGGAATATCAATTCTACAGAATAGAATACTACACACAATTATGAAGCATCTCCTTACACAACGAACGGAAGTTTTGTTACTTTTTGCATTTTTACTACACCAACATGTTTACTACTCGATGGTTTCTAAACGAATCCCTTTTGTTATATTCTCAAACAAGGACGCTAACCAACCAAAACTGAAACGGAAAACTGTTTACTTACGGAAAACTATCCAATCGTAAAATTGCATTTCAAAATAGGCCAATGGTACGGGCCGCGTGATCGAGGTACAAAAATCCCTCGTCATCAAATTTGCATAGCAACCAACGCTGATGTCGTGCTTTGTACTGAGAATTACTGATCGCGTCATCTACGTAAATGTTATAGGAACATAATTTAACAGTTTTAAATTCCTGTTTCTTATTTGAAATTATTTCCAACAAAACTGAAATAAATAATTAACATAGGATTTTATTATTTTATAATGCAACAACAAAGATTTTATTTGTGTATTAAAATTACTTGAAATGCTTTTGAAAATGATGGAATTAAAAATAAGATTTCTCATTGTAAACTAAATACCAAGAATTGATTTATTTTAAATTAAGATTAGTAAATGATGATGATGTTCAAGGTTACAGGTTACAAAACATACGTGGTGCATTCAAAAAGGTTGATAATTCCAATTTACTCAAACATATATTAATTAACTTTGATGTATTATACAGAGTGATACAAAAATAAGAAGGCGTTTGACAAAAAGGTAAACATGGGTACTCGCATAATATGAAATGGGTTGTCCCTTTGGGAGGCGTGTCTGTAATATTTAATAATTCTTTTGCACCTATATATAACCACTGCCTTTTTTAAATTATTTTAATATTGCCTTATGTTTTATTTTTAATATTTCTACGTGATCTTCCCTAGAGTAATCTTCTATGAAACCAGTTTTTAGTTTTCTGATTGGTTTATTGGAGTCCCAAGATTTTGTTTCTTATATCTCCGTCTCCAATTTTTTGGGGGTACATTGGTATAAGATAGTGTAGTTGCCGCACTTGTGGCGTCCCATTGAGAGTGGCGATGGTTTTTTGTCATTTAATCCCTGAAGACGTTGATTAATTAAGGTAAAACCTGAATTAATTTTTCAACACCTTCAGCGAACGTGTTGCAGGATTTAATCGCCTCAAGGACGATTTGGCCTGCCTCCAGTATCTTCGCAGTGCTGAAGTTCACTGTGAAGTTGCTCTGGTGTCCTATGTGTTGTTTCACCGCTGCCGGAGTGGACGTGGCTTTCGTGGCTTGAGCTGGGGGCGGTTCGGACAACCCTTATAGTTTGCTGTGTGCTAACCCTCGCAGTTCGTACGCTTCGTCGCTTCTTTCTTGGATTTAATGCATTCTCCCGTGATGTGCCCGTCCCCGCACTTCACGCACTTGACTTCTGCGTTGCACCGCCGTTGCGTATGGCCAAACTTTTGGCAACGGTGGCACTGAATAGTGGATCTTGATCTGCGCGGCGATTCAATCGTAACGCACAGCGATAATATGACTTTTAAGTTGTAAACTACCTTTCCTGCCTCGGAGTTTTCCACCTCGACATAGTTCAGTGGCATTGGTGTTTTGTTAGATCCCTTGTGCATCCTTCAAACTGATGCCACAAGGATTTCTTGCCTTTGGAGATCTTCTTTAATAGATGCGTCATCAATTTCTATCTGGAGACCCCGAATGATCACGCGTAGTGGCTTTTCGTGAATGAAAAGGTATGTGTGAAAGGTAATCTCCCTTTCACGTAGGTACTTGGTGGCCTTCACGTGGTGTTCTTTGGTTTTCGGATGGATTTTTATGCCAAGAGCCACGAAAGTCGTCGACTATCTCGAACCATTTTTCTTTTTTTAGAAGAACATTAGGTGGAACTTCTCCACTTTCTCTTCTGATTGGTTCTTCGTTGGTTAACTGCCCGAACCGTCACCTTTGTGGCAGGCCCTGGAGTGACCTGATTCGGAGAATTTCTTTTGCGGCTCTTTTACTGGACATAGCCTTCTTCATCTACGCCCATTGCGTTGCTTGCTGTTTCTTCTTCAAAAGAATAATAGTCGAAGGTGTCGGCTATAATTCTTCTTACTCCTATTTTTGTTTTTGTTTTAGTTTCTTACGCGGCGACTTCGATCATCTGGGCGGCGACTTTTTCTTTTTTCTGGGATGGAGGTTGCCGGACTTCTTCTAGCCTTGCCGTATTCTTGATGACATTGGTAGATGGCTCGATTGTGGGTACTTTCTTCATTTGTGTATTGGTTCTTTCCGCTTTCAATGCTGCGGTGTAGTAATCCCTAATTGCGGACGTTAGCAGTCTTCCGTAACTGGGATGTGAGGTTTTGTATTTCCTTATTTCCGTTTGGCAAGGTTTCCACGATTTCTAGGCCCGGTCACTTATTTTCTGTACTTGCACGTACATGGCGATGATTTAGTGGCGGTTTTTACAAATCTGATTTTTGTACTATACCCGACCCACCTTTACATAAGCAAAGGGGGCCTAAGGTATAGTACAATGAATTCAACAACGAACAACAATCACAACTACTCGCTATGGGTGCTAGCGCGCGACTCCTTAATCTAAAGTGCCATATAAACCAGGATACATAAATCTCTATAATCACTGAATTGACATCAGAGAGTAGTTAGTTGACTAGAATTCGTATTAAAATATGTGCCTATTTCAAATTATTGACTAGGTATAAATTCGGATTAATAATTTCAAAAAACTAGGGACATTCCTGAATCTTAATCAAATGTGAATGAGTAAAAATTACTAGTTACTACTGCTAGTTACAATAGGCGAAGCTTAAGTTCAATATTATACTCAGGGGCTAAAAACACATGCTTTTCTTTAGTCTAAAAAGCTTCATGTACGAAAAAGTTCACACCTCAATTTTTTACAATACAGATGGGGTAATTTTCACCAATTACTTATAAGATAGAAAGAAGAATCGGCTTCAGGGGGGTACTACTGCTTCTGTTAATAAAATTTACAGATAAAATCGTAAAAAGACCTTATATTTAAGTATCAACTATATGCTTCAGGCATGTTTGAAGTTAAATTGATATGTGTGATATTACACAAAGACTCATAATCTAAATAAGAATTTACGATTGTCCCCAAAAACCTTCAACCGACAAATTTCACAAAGTTAAAAATCTTTCTAAGTTGCAAAAATTGCATAAATGATAGAATCTATATTTGTTGTGTCACCACTACCAGTTTCGTTTTATTTAAGCTCGTCAGGTAGCCACATCCCTCCAATAAATCAAGCGTAGATTTTGCCGTATATACTAACTGTATAAAGTATAAAGTATAAATCAAAGCTGTCTTTAAAAATAAATTTCATTGAGCATCAGTTTATTTTTAGTCAATTCTAGAAGCATCGTCGGTCACCATTTAACGGTCGGCTCAAAACTGGCACGGGCAGGGTGAATCCGACTATCTAATTAAAACAAAGCATTGCGATGCCCCCTGCGAGTGTTGACGCAATGTGATTTCCCAGTGCTCTGAATGTCAACGTGGAGTAATTCAAGCAAGCGGGGATAAACGACGAGAGTAACTATGACTCTCTAAGGGGGTTGATGCCGTCACAGCTCGATGTCAAGGTTGAAACTCGTGTGACTAGCCCTGATGTTGACGTCAACACCTTGGCAAATAGTTCGCTTGAATAAGTTGGTAAGTTGGAACCAGGCACTAGTATCCAAGCCAAGTCGTCTATTTAGACTCAGGTGCTTGAGGTGTCGGGCCTAATATTTTGATGAGCATATAAGGCACTAGTATACGAGCCGAGTTGTCTAAAACGCAGGCTTTTGAGGTGTCTGACCTGGATTGTTGGGTACCAATCTAGGCACTAGAATCCGAGCCTAGTCGTATGAGATAGACACAGGCGTCTTAGGTGTCGGACCTGTAGGGTACTTTCACTGCCCACAAACACTAGTATCCGAGCCTAGTTGTCTAAGAGGGCAGGCACTTGATGTGTCGGACTCTGGACGACTGCCACCCGTTCCAGAGTACTAATATCCGAGGCTAGCCGTCACACATTAGACTGGATTGAACGGAAGACCCTCAGTTTTAACCTTAACTGGAACGACTGGGCCACCGAGCAAGTAGTCCTAGATGGACAGGCATAGTTGAGGCTCCAGTTCCTCTCAGAACCGGCAGGATGTTTAAGTTCTGTTAGAGGGCTGAAGTGTCGTACCTCTACGTGGTACCGCTAGGAAACATTCTGAACATCTGGCACGGCTAATTGCGGCAAACGGGCGTAGACCAGGTGGACAGCCGGTTGAAACTGACATGTTGCGTCATAGAAATTGGATTTATTCAATATTCTAGTGTCAGAATCTAGTGAGTCGCCTCGGCGATGGTACGAAGGGGGCAACGTCTTAGCACTAAAGAATGACTCATGTCCGGAAGGAGCCGGAACACGGCGCCCGCTGGGGATACTCCACAACATCTAGGGTATCTGGGTTAGCAATAAATCTAGTGAGTATATTTTATGAAATGAGCAAAGAGCAGCCTATGCCTGGCCATACTACGAAGTCACCGGGGAAAGGAGAGGTCTTTGTTCACACGGTTGGTTAGAGCCCTCTAAGAGAGACAGCCTGTAGTCCGTGTGGCCTTAGACCGCTACATCCGCATAAGGAAGGACAGATGTAGTCATCGCCTCGAATCCCACCTGTGAAGCCAGAACCGGAGGACGAGCGCATCGGGTTGCCTTCAACCCACAATATTCAATTGATCAAAGAACTTCCTGGTCAACCCATCGGATAGTTTGTACATCCGTATTTTTAAGAGCCCCTTCCCTTCCACGAAAAACCCCTGTCATCAGTGGGAGATGACTAGTTAATAAATAACGAAGTGAGCCCAAGGGATATTATAGACCTAGTAATTCCCGCGAGTGTTGTCGGGGTCACTCTGGAAATACGGAGGTGAGGCTTTGCCTCTCTTGTGATGTATTGGTGTATTGTTGCTAACATCTGAACAAGAACAGGTGCCCGGTGGCAATGGCGGCCACCTAACAAACCCACGCCCACAGATTTACCTAGCCAAATGCCTCATCATTTAATTAGTGACGCGCATGAATGGATTAACGAGATCCCACTGTCCCTACCTATTCTCCACAGGGAGAGGTATCCTATGTCCCCTACCGCACGTTGCCTCACGGGAATTTTGCGACCCCGCGGACCCCGAGCAAATAGTCCGGAGGGTGCCTGAGCTCCAGTGCATCACGCCCACTAGGTAAAAGTCACCTAGAGGGTAAGATGGACCCTCACACTGCCAGAATCCGCGTCAATTCATGTGACAATTGGGTACCTCCCAAACCGGAGGGGCAAATCGCCGACCGGATGTGTGCGCTGGCCAGACTGGTTCTAGGGCCCGGGCCCTCCTATGGACTGGAAAGGTGCGTTTGGCGTGAATGTGGTTATCTGAGAATTGAGGAAGAGAGTAGCGCGGGAAGCGTCAGAATCGTTCCTACCCGCCTTGGCATCGACTGTGGTTTCTCAGACTCCCTGAGCCACGATGCGCCTGTGTTCTGGGAGCCGGCTCCCGAGGCGAGGGTGGCAGGAGGGTATTGACGAACACTCCCAGGTTGTAGACGTTACGTTCATCCAAGCGGTAAATTTGGTACCCCTATATAGGCTAAAGAGAAGGGGTAGAACCGACGATGCACGAAAGCTCAGCCGGATAAACAAGAGGAGAAGAAGTGTTTTCACAAGCGGCCCAATTCCTTAGGGTAGATGGGGACCCCTGCGGTATCGTCCCGCCGCAGGGAGAGGTGTCGTGTGATCCGCGGCACGCCATCTCACGGGGCCATGCAACCCGCAACTGCCCGAGCACATACCATTGACCCAAGCGGTGAGTTGTGTGTCCCCGGATGGCGACCGAGAATGGAAAGAGCAGATATGACCGAGCGATGAAGCGAGCTTACGGCTTAGACCGGGAAGCGCGTTCGTCTGTTTGGTCTGCTCAGCCCGGTACGAGAAGTGGAGGGAAGCTCGCAATTGCGAGAAGCCCAACTCTTCATGGATTCTCTGAGACCATGTCGACTCGTCCTGACTCAGGGAAAGGCTTTTGCACTCGGGGAGTTGCGACCCCGGAGTCGCTCTTGAGGTAGCCGTTCGCTCAAGCGGGTAGTTGGGTACCTCCGGATGGCAACTAAGAAGGAGGGAGTGCAGCATCGACCGAGCGAGGGAGCGAGCTTACGGCTTAGTCCGTAAAGCGCGCTCGGCCGCTTGGTCTGCTCAGCCCGGTAACGAGGGGAGAAGGAAGGCTTGCCAAAGCAGCCCAACTCTTCAGGGAAATGAGGATCCCTGCCGAGTCGCCCTTCCGGCGATTCATGCGGGGCTATCGGGGGAATTTAGAGCACGGCTTCTTGTATAAGGTGACCTTTGAGTAAACCCTACGCCAAAATGAGTACCTCGGGGTTGACTCCAAGCCTCTCACCATGCTTGCACAACGAGTGTCGACAGTGGTGTGGGACTCGAGAGGGCACGTGCTTCGCTAGAAACGAGTGTTAGACTATGAGGTCTTGAAGGCGATTTAGTTTACCATATGAGCGGCCACGGGCATCAGCGCGCGGCGACCTCTGTCCCTACCCACTATTCACCAGGAATTTATTCAGGTTCGCCATAGCAAACAACGATGGCCGCAAGCGACCACTGCCGATTGGTTTTGATCTAATAAAACCGCTCCTTCCTCTCCGGTCGGAGCTCTGTTTGCATGTTTTAGCTCTAGAATTGCCACAGTTATCTAAGTAAATGTGGGTACGATCTAAGTAACCATAACTGATTTAATGAGCCTTTCCTGGTTTCACCTTAATTCGGCTTGTATTGAGACATGCATGGCTTAATCTTTGAGACAAGTATTCATATAATAGGGAGTATTTGCTTTTGAAAGCATTAATATTTGTAATATTATTTTGATTGAACCTAAAGTATTAATATTTAAGTATGTTAATTTATTTCGTTATAACATTTTACCATATTTAAAAATATAATTAGCATTATTTAATGTTTATAAAAAATTAATTGCAATATTTGTTTCAGATAATAGGAGTAATGTCGGTATTTTTTATCTGCGTATCAATCCTATCGTTTTGTTTGAAAACCCATCCAGATATGAAGGTTCCGGTGATTAAATCAATTGTACTGCGTACAGCGAGTAATGGTACAGACTACACTGTAGATAAAGTAGATACGGATGCTCATGTCGCATTTTTTTACATCGAGTGTATTTGTAATGCATGGTTTACATTTGAGATACTCGTACGTTTCGTGGCATCTCCTAATAAGTGTGAATTTATTAATTCTTCTGTTAACATCATTGATTACATAGCAACCGCGAGTTTTTACATCGATTTACTGTTGCGAAAATTTGCATCTCACTTAGAGAACGCGGATATTATGGAATTCTTCTCTATTATCCGTATAATGAGACTATTTAAATTAACGAGACATTCGTCGGGTTTAAAAATTTTAATACAGACGTTTAGAGCATCTGCTAAAGAACTTACCCTACTGGTGTTTTTTCTAGTTTTGGGAATTGTGATTTTTGCAAGTTTGGTTTATTACGCAGAAAGAATACAAGCGAATCCACACAACGATTTCAAAAGTATACCGTTAGGTTTGTGGTGGGCACTAGTCACAATGACCACCGTGGGATATGGAGATATGGTACCGAAAACATACATTGGGATGTTTGTTGGTGCTCTTTGTGCATTAGCTGGTGTACTGACGATTGCCTTACCAGTACCAGTTATTGTATCAAACTTTGCTATGTATTACAGTCACACCCAGGTAAGTTTTTAGTACTGTCAGCAAAAAATATAATCTTGTACGTTACACGTTTAGGCACGGGCAAAATTACCTAAAAAACGTCGAAGAGTTTTGCCAGTTGAACCAACGAGAGGACCCAGATTACCAGGACAATGTCCTGTTTCGGGTGGAATGCCGGGTGTTCCAGGTGTTGGACCACAAAATAGAAGAATGAATGCCGTTAAAACGAATCATCCGAAAGACATGTTAGGAATAGGTCCCAAAACAGGTAAGTTTTGAATTATGCCATTTCCTTAAAATCCAAAAATAGTTTTTTGAGTTTTATTTTTTCAACTCTTGGGAAATCGATTGGTTATTCTCAAAGCAAAACCTGCATGTACATTTAGGAAAAAATGTAAAAGACGCACTATCACCGGCACAAAACCCTTCGATTATCAAAGAGACCATTTTTTATCCAAAAATATGTAGTACATTTTGAAATTTTATTTTTATTTAACTAATAGGAGTAGAGGTAGATGACTGCCAGTTTACACCTATGTTGGAGCGCAACAGTCGACACAGCCAACAGATGCTTTAGCGAAGGTTCGACACCTAACTGAGTGATTTTTGCTAACTTACAAACGCCACAAACCATATTTTTAACACTGCTTGGTTTAATGTCTTCTTCACTTTTAACTCTATCCATCACTACTCTTTCTTTTTTGTTAACTGTATCTTTACACATAGTTCATTAATTATAAGTGGTATTAGGTACAAACTAATTGCTAATTAACGAATTTAATCAAATAAATATTGATTTAATAATAAAGTATTCAAAATTATTACAGCATCTCTGGTTTTTCTGAAAATGTCCAATATAGCGAAGCTTTATAAGAAAAACACAAACA
>JAHWXV010181169.1:0-10927 GCA_024586415.1 Phrixothrix hirtus
TAAGACATGTTTTATCACACGAGTTCAAGTTTAGAAAACGAGCTTCCTATAGGCGAATTTTCTAATGAATGAGTGTGATAAAACGTCTTGTGAAACGAGTTTTTTATATTATTTTATTTATTTGCTAAAAATTTAGGAAAAAACGCACTTTTTGACATATAATTAATTTAGAGATTTTAGTGATAGTTGGTGACATTGACATTTTGACATTTAAATATGAAAGTTTTGTCAATTTTCTATTCGAATTTGACGTTTAATAAGGTTAATTACTAATATTACCAATCTTTTAAAAATAAATATATTCCGTGCTAAAAAGAAGGCCATTATGAACTCAAATGGGTTTCGATACGCAACTAGATAAATATTAAAATAGTTACAAAAACTGAGTATAAACCAGGTTCTCAGGTTACGTAGAACGAACTGTTCAATAATGTACAATAACAAAAATAAGTATTCTAAAAAAAAATTGATTTTACAGGATTTAATCGGTTTATAAAGATTTAACATTAAATTAGGTAAACACAATCATATTACTTACATTAAAGCACTGTTAAGTAAGGATTAAATTACAATATTTCGACAAGCAAAATGAATAATTTCGCATAGGTTAGGTTAGGTTTGGTTAGGTTAATCTCAACTTGCGAAATCGTAATTAATTGGGACAAAAATAGCAATAAATAAGTCAAGATAAACAATGTTAAATAATTTATATCAAAAACTAAAACAAAACATCAAAGGAATAGATTCGTGCCCAAGCCAATGAGTCCTCGGAGTTTCTGGATTCAGATAAAATAAGGATTTAGCTGTGTCTACATTTAGGTGAATGAGGAGAATCCTCGAATTTAATCAACAAAATCCAGTTAGACAGGTGAACTATAGACTGATAGAAAACACTAAAACGAATAGAAAAATGAATGGAGTGCATCAAGTATATTTTGATTCTAAAAATTTAGTTGCTACTTTATTTAGAAGTTCCAAGCTCTAAGACGTATTGAATACTGTTGAATTCGCAGTGGTTATAAAAATGCACAATTGAATGAAACCAATTTCCTTGCAAATATTTTTAACGTCCTGTATATAACTTAGAACTCTCACATAAAGTTTGTTTCAAATAATATTTACACGAGTTTACCTATACAGGTTGCCCCAAAAACAGCCGGCATCACGAAAATTGTGAATTCTTATGACCTATAGTACGTAATTTTCTTATAATTTTTTTTAAAAACAATTATAAAATTTTGAAAATTTAAAATATATAATTTGCTTTAAATACAATCCTGTCTACTAAATAAACGGGGTTATGAATTGAATAATAATAACAAAAGTGTACTACTGTACTTTAATGTTGCTTAGAATAACACTAATATTTGATAAGCATAGGTTTGTAGTAATTTGACCTACAAAAGCTTTTGGCCTTGTTTACTTTCTTTGAAATAACAAAAGAATTTTGAGTTAGCTGTTACACTTTAATATTTAATTTTTAAACATATTGATTGCTTCATTGACAGCTACCAAAATTATTTATAAAAAACAAAAGATTATAAATTGTTATATCTTTAATATCTGACATGAAATTAATACAATTCATTTTTTTTGAATTTGTAACGTGTTCAATGAAGATATACTAAAACAATGTAAGCGATTTCTTCTACACGTAGCAGTAACAATATTATTTCCTAAAAATTACTATTGTAAAGAAAAAGAACAACTGGAAAGTACATGCTTAAACGAATGTAATGCTTTTTAAATTAATAAAACTTCTAAATTTTCTGCAAAACACATGTACAACCCGTCATCATCTGCCCTTTTAATTTTTAAAATATTTTAGTATATTATGAGGTGTATTAATTTTGCCGGAAGGTGTATTGTACAGAAACGCAACATAGTAAATTAAATCCTGGAGGATTAATAACATAAAATATCAATATAACTGTGAACAACAACAAGCGTTCGTCTGGTTTGGTGTAGTGGTTAGTTTGCTTGTCTCTGTCCCCAAACAACGCGGGCATCAAACTCGATCAAGATCGCTGAATTTTTTGGCAGAGAAAAATTTAAATAGCATGCCTTCTTCTCGAATAAAGAAGTAAAATCGTAGGTCTGTGAAGTTTGTCAGATTAAAAATTGGGATGGACCTCCTTCAGATTCGATGACATTTTAGTAGATATGGTTAAATGAGTATAGCAGTTGAAGCCAAGACATCCAAGAGAATTTCTGCATCCCGAAGCTTCAGCCGCGAAATACACAAACAAAAACAGTACAGGTATCCATTACATTAGCTTGCTCTATCAATCGCTTAACACCCGCTATTCTATTGTTACCCTTTGGTTATTACCATTTCGTTGTCGTCTATTTCACCTTAATTTAAAATTTCTTTATATACACAAAACTAGGTAACGCTTTATAAACTTGTTTAACGATAGACAATGAAGAACTTTTCTTTGATAATCATTTAACACCAATTTCTAATCTTTTCGCGTCACGTTTCGGTCCTTACTTTGAGAGGTCTTATATTAGTTTTCTTTAGGGACATGCGACAATGTATTATTATGCGGGGAAAAATGGTGGTATTTAACTTCCTTTACTTAAACATGTTATCAAAATAATTATTCTTCAATGGCGAAAATAATGATTAAAATGGCGTTTCGGCTCTTATAAAAGTTATTTTCTAGTTTCGAATTAGATGATAGTGGTAAAATTATATTAAAATATAATACAACATAATCACATGTCCTACTAAAATGTACCTGTTAGCATCTCCTATTTTCTAACTTAAAAGATATGCTACTTCTTTAAATATTAAAAACCTTCCCAATGATAGTAACATTTAAAACATTGCATATTTGTAATGGAAACATTTAGCATAGCCAAGCGAATCAAATCTGAGTCTTTCATTTTCAAAATCCGTCGTATTTACGAGAACAGCTCAATAATGAATGATCGTAATTTCTTCGCACTCCATGCCTTCATTTATCGTCAAATTGCTCATGTTCTTTTTCAAATCAATCCCCATTGATTGCAATGTACTTAACCCAGCATTTATATCATCGTTTAAAGGCGTGCTCGAAGCCAAATATCTTTCAAAGTCGCCTCCGCAGCCTTCATCATTTGTTTGGAAGACTGAAAACGGCTTCCACAGACGCGCCTCCTCACTTCAGGGAACAGAAAGGTCACCGGGCACAACGTTCGATCTGTAGTTGAATGATGTACACATTTTAATTATTTTGTGACTATATTTACAATGTATAGTCGTACGTTATCATGATGCAATATACAGTCTATTGTATGTAGATGTGACCGTAATCGCCTAACATGGTCTTTCAAGATTTTTAGTACGCTGTTGTAATACTGTCCTATTGCACTTGTGTATGGTGATACAATATGTCTCTAAAGAATGCCTTGGACATCAAAGAATAACATGACATGACTTTGCCAGCATATGCTGTCACTTTGGAGTTTTTGGTGTTGGTGATGATGGAGTTTTTCACATCAAGTTTTGTTTTTTACTTACGGGGTCAAAACGGTCCAGCTAAGTTATCACAAGTTATTACCCTCGAAAGAAACTCTCCACTATCTATACCATTCTTTTGAGTTTCGCATAAACTGGTAAGCTAACATCACGTTGCTCGGGAGTAGGCAGTCTTGGAGGTCATCGCGCACAGAGAACTATCATATACAGCTTTACCGTTACGAAATTACGATAAAAGGCTAATGAAATATTCAGGATTACTAGCAGTTGTCATAATGTGATTAATTGATCTTCTTGCACAATGAAAACAGATCTCTTGTAGTTTGTTTCCGATAGAGCTGTTGTTGGATCCCCAGAATTGGTTAGTTTCGATATTGACTGTCTTCTACCTTTGAATATTTTATACCATGACGAACAATACCACAAGGAAGAACAGAGTTCGCACAAGCCTCTTCCAGTAACGGATAAACCTTAGGAAAACTTTCAGAGTAACAAACTATTCTTCACATATCAGCTCCATTGTTTGGTTGGAAAAAATGAACATATCCTAACTCGAAATCAGAACTGAACCGAACACAATCGCTATTACGTAATAGACAAGACATTAAATCAATTTTGTAACACAAGAACATAACTTTATTATGAAAATTGTAATAATTAAAAACTTCTAATCATTCATTATTGGACAGCCTTTGTACAAGCGGAATTTAACGTCGAGCGTAGAGTATGAAATCAGCTCTATAAATTAGTAATAATGTGTCTAGTTCATTATTTTCAAAGACAAGGATATATGGTTGATTTCCCACAAATCCGGGAATTTAATAAAACACAGCATTGAGCAAATACATCAAGGTTGGCCCAGCACCTTGTCAGGGTTAGTACCTTCAGTTTGCATGATCAGAGCAGTCAGAGTTCCTTTTGGAAAAAACATGACCTTACTTTATGGAAACGGTAGTTTTTTAGAGAAAGCAAAAAAATATTAAGATAGATAATTTGTTTTTAGAGTTTTGACAGTTCGTTTGGAAGTTTAAAATAGACGATTTTGTTTGGAATTTTCGGTGATATTGACCGGTTCTAGTAATTCTCTTGGCGAAGTACGCGCGGCCTTTATACAGGCGATGTGAAATAATTAGAAATGTCGCGTCGATCCGTGAAGACGCCAGCGAACCTCGTAAGTGCGCATGTGAGAATAGCAGAGCTTGTTCTGGCAGACGGGCCAAGGGAGGTAACAACGTGATTTGCGCCCCTGTGAGTGTGTACCCGGGCCCGTAAATAGCCACCAAGTGAAAATTGAAGAGCCGTCCTTTTATAGACTCTGAGGTCTATTGGTATAGACGCAGGATAGGGACAAGCTTATTCTCTAATGCAGCATCTATAACCATCCCCACCTGCGTGCCGTAAGACAAAGTATTTTTAGAGTGTAAGAAAAAGGAGTTAATTCTGTCTTACACATCACCAGGCATATGTTAAAGCCTGTAGTATTCACAAACCCCTTCCAGTGCTACATTCTCTCTTCTTGGTGGGACAGAATTCTTTACTACGAAAAGAAGGCAGCCCTATCTGAAACATAAACCTTAGTTTTCGGTATTAACAACCGAGGGTATTTGTAAGAGATATTTATGTACTCTTTTCTCCAGTGAAACTTAGTCAATGGGGGATGGTGGCGTCTCCACCATACTCGCTCGTTTGGCGGATCTGTCCGATCGTTGATCGTGACTACGTTTAATTGACGACCTAGTGTAGCCGAATTTAGTTGTACAACCTTTTGATTTATTCCTATGCGTAACGATTGCGCTGAATATTAGTCGTAAAATTTGTAACGTTTTTATTTTACAATTAATTTGATTATAATGTTTAACGTTTTCCCAGTTATTTGTTTTATTTTAAATATTAAGTTAACAGTAAGACCATTACCTGTAAAGCTTTTAGAATTGGGAGCCAGTTCGAATGGTACCTGTGTCACATCTGAGGACGTAGAGTGGGGCTTGTTCTTATCATAGGATTTCTGCCGGTATTTCGAGCTCCCCTAGCACAGTAGTAGTCTAGCTGCGCTCGCTGTTAGCGTTGGGTCCGTAGATCAAGAACGTCGTCCGATCTAGTGCCGATTTCGACCGTAGCAGTCTTCATAAGAGCTTAGCCACAGAATGTGGTTCCTTTTCAAAAAGTAATTATGCGAAATAAAACCTATTTTCGGTTGAATTGTTTTGTTATCCGACAAAATGTCTAATATTGGGGAACATAAAACGCAAGGCATTAATTGGATCCACTAAAAATAAGGGTGTGATGTGGTGTACATTATAAAAGTAAGGAGCCTGTATTTCTTCCGTAATGAGTAAGACAATGTAGTAACGGTGGTGCTACTCGAAATGTTGTAATATTTTATCTATCCATCAGTTTAAAATACCCCGGATTTTTAGCAACAACAAGATGAAGTAGGTGCCCATATAGGGCGAGAGACTATGCTGCTCCAAAGGAAATAGTAAAAAACATCTTAGGGTTCCTCGTACAACAGGAAAAATGCCTTAAGAATACATTTTGTGTATGCCGGCCCCGACTGGTGTTTGCCTCTACACCCAAGGGGCACGGGTTCAAACCGATGGGGGTCGGTAAATTTTTCAGCGGAGAAAAATTTGAAACGCATACCTTCTGGTCGGATAAGAAAGTAAAATCGTAGGTGCCGCGTCAATGTGATGTTTGGCACGTTAAAAATCCCTACTGACGGTGCAACTCCTCCAGATTCGGCAAAATGACTATATAACAGTTTTAGTCCAAGAGGGCCAAAGGAAATTCTGCATCCCGAGCCCTTAGCTACAAAAACAAACACTAAACAAACAAAAAAACAAACAAACAAACATATATTGTGTATTAATTAATTTAGTATAAAATAAATTTTGTTCAAGATAAAAATTTCCCGCGTTATAAAAGATTTCTTGCTGCTTTTCTTACAAAACAATGCAGAAACAAATACTTAATATAATGTTCCCCCATTTAAATTTCCAATTAAGGTAGGCTATGACCTTTTGATATATTCTTTAAAAGCGGCTATAAAAATATATTGTAACAAACTTAGAAACAATAAAAACTCATTAGAATATTCTTAAACAATCGTAAGGTTCACATAACTAAGACAGATGATGCGATCACAAATGACTCATTACTGTAACCGATATATGTCTAATTAAATTCAAGGATAGCAATACGTCATGGAATTATAATTTATTACATCAGAATTATTACTAATTTTATTCTTAACTAGTCCCTAATGTTTTGGACTTTCTCTTTCTATATAAATAGCAGATTAAGTTTCCTTAGTTTGAGTTTTAATTGGAATCTTGTTCTGTTAAGTATTGTTATACATAAATAGAACTAGAAACGTTTCTTGTTAGTGTACTGTGAAATAAATATTTTTAAACAATTAGCTGGTTTTTTTACAATATTTATGAATGGCCATAGCTAATCATAATTGAAAATTTAAACAATCGCACTAAATTTATAACCAATTAATTTCTATACCACGTTCTAATATAGCAAGTTGAATATAATTTAACTTCTATATACAGAAGTAAATTAACAAACAAAAGATAAAATATTTTTGTATTGCTACAAATCGTCAAGAAAATATTTAAACTATAGTTTCAGCTCTAATTAGAACCCCTTTAGTGAATTTCGCCACTGATGATTTATAGGAACATAAAAGCCTACTTAGTTAAGTTAGATTTACGTGATTTTATCTATCATTAATCTCCCTTGTAGGAAACGTGTCAACTAGTGGAATAGTGATAAACCAGAGAGCATATAACTTCCAGTCTAATTTTGTGCCGTTTGGTTAAAAAATACTCCAAATTGTGGTAAACTCCACCATTTTTTCTTTCCAAACATTCTCTTTTCGGAGAGAGAACTTATATAGAGTTTTCACAAAAGATTAGTGGGGTTTTAAACTTGGAAATAAGAACAAATACAGTAAATGACTAGATTTTATTGTGTGTAAGCGCTAAAACACTTTCTGTTAGTCTCAAAAAATGTCGATATGTGCTCCATTTGTACTCAAAAACAGATCCATTTAAGAGCATATACTAATAAGAATGTCTCTTATAACACTTTCAAGTGTAGCCTTGATTCTGTCTTGATCTATTCTTGTTGTACTTTCAGAAGAGGAAGTTCAATGATATAATATCGGTAGCTCTCGGATATCATGCTACTGGTATATCTCTACCACTCGATCTTTCAAATATTTGTATTTAAATTTCACAAACGTAATTGTCAAAATGCAGTGGTACACCATCCTGCTGAAAAATCACTTCATGTTAAAAATTGACGATTTGCGGGAATAAAAAGTTTTCAAGTATGTCCGAATAAATAATTCCATATATTTCCTTTTAGGGAAAAAAGAATAGGTTACACCATATGCTTAATATATGTACATTCTCGACGTATCCATACTAATGTGTTGATTTTGAGCTCCCACGTTCTGCCGTTAAATAAAGCTGCTCTAAAGAAGCCGCATCAGTTTCTATATATTGTAATATAAAACGGTCGAATTTAGCTTGTCCGTCGGTTTAATTTCATGCATCAACTCTTATCTTATAGACATGAAAGCGTAAATGTCTGTGAAGCACCTTATGCAGCGTCGATTTTGGTTTGTTGAGCTTGGCTACGATGCATGATATGTATATGATTTCATGATTGCTTCTACTGTAACATTTGTTATTTTTGATCTTCCTGTTGAGTTCATTTTCACATCACTATCCGTCGGTTTAATTATCTGATACCATTTTTTGATATTAATTTCACGCGGTGACTTTTTTCCATATTTTTGCTGAACACGACGCTACACCGTAACCATTGACTTAAATTCGACAAAACATGATACACATTGCGCTTTTCCTTGATTGTTCGCATTTTGGCAATAAACATTGTCAATCGATGCAAGTGTCTATAAAACCATTAACAATTATGTTGTGCAGTGCTACCACATTTACTTTTGTCTCGGATCCTGAACATAATATGCATACGATTAAAATCTCTTTTATAGAAAATCTAATAATGATTTAATCTTAAACTACGTTTATTAAAAGTGGAACACCTGAAGATAACGGATTAACAATAAATAACCTAAAACAATTCAAAATGCTACATTAATTTGATCTACAATGTAAATATTGTACGTCTTGTATTTAATTAAACTATTTTTCACCTCTAACCCTGTTTAAAAATTAAAATTCATTTTACTGCTTTACAACTACAACTCGTTTTATTTTTAATTGAAGCTTGTTCTTTGAAGTTATATTTATTGAAAATCGATCAGTTCATAACTTTTTTAATATAAAATATAAATATTTTTATAAAACAAACGTCACGATTGAAAAGTAAAATAATTGACCTACATTTTTAAATAATTCTATACAAAAATAATAACTTATAATATTTTAATAATCTTCATTTTCTAGAATAAGTCTAACTCAATAACATTGTAATAAAATCCTTTATAAATTATCAACCTGTCACTGTTCTCGAATATTCTGTTTTTCACATCGTCCTATTTTTTCATATTCAAAAATATCCATGAAAACAAATTAATTTAGCTTTGTTATTGTTTTGTCAGAGGTGTTAATTAAAATTTGATAGGTGTAAAAAGACCTCATACGATTAAATTGTTGTTGAAAAATAAAATAAATTGTTATTAATTTTTACAAAAGTAATGTAAAGCGATGTTTAACAGAGTAAACTAATTCAAAAATTATAAACGTAGTACATTCACTAATTAAATGTTAATAGAGCATTGCTAAATCTTAAATTTCCTTTATAAACTTTTAAGGACTAATAATTTTTAGAACAAAAATAAAAACTAGGAACATCAAATAATATGCCTTAAATGATTTTTAAAATATGATTAAAGAACAAGCATAGCAAAATATACATTCCAATGTTTGTAACAAAAAGCATAACCATTTTACCTCCAATTATGTTTTAAGATCATTAAAAACAATGCACTACATAACTGTTTTATAACCAATACAAACCACATTACTTAAAATTAGTTTAAGAATTTTTGATATGATAAATTTAACTTTGCTAATTAATCTAATAATTTAAATGGTCTTCACCCAAATTTAAATTATTAGATTAATTATGAATACGCCCAATTTCTCATTATATTATTTAACTTTGCTAATTGTGTGTTATTTCCATTATAACCAAGAATATCAAAACAAATTTTATTCGGTGTTTAACGAGTTACCACAAAGTATGTTTCCTATATTTATCATCAAAAACCCTTTGGAAAAAAATTAAAAATTTTAATTTACTACAGCAAATAACTTATTTCGGTAATTTCAAAGGAACCCTAATGGCAACGATAGTAGCAAATAATATTTAAGTTTAGGCTACGGAAAAATTAAACAAAAATTCATTAAAAACTTATTAACATTGTTAATCCTATAGGTTAATAAAGATGTAAAGAGACAAAAACACGTGATAATATACATAATATTAGAAGAAAGATAAAGAGAAAACAACGGTGCTTACTGTTATCCAATATCAATTCACTTAAATTCAATAATTTATTATGTATCTGGTAGCATCTCCACACCTGTAAAAAAGTGTTCTTTTTTTGCAAAATGGGTGTATCGACGGCTGCTTGACTTATGAATTTTGCGAACAAATAGTAATCGTCGAACCCGCATTCTTTCATGCCAGCCTTGGCAAGTTTCCCACATCTCCTTGTTGAAATTTTGAAAATATTGCAGTAAAGTTGTACAGTACTTCAAATGCCGGTCACTTAGATATTTATTATCTACATCACTAACGGTTTCCAACGTAATGGGATTCGCAGGCTAGCAGAGGCGAAGAACGACTTCCAAAATTTCACTTCCGAATTTAAATAATTTAAACCATAATTTCACAGTTGAATATCATGGGGAAGTTTCTTCATACACACCATGAAAACAGTTTTCAATTTCTTTGTAGAATATTTTAAATATATATTTTAAAAAATGTATTGACAAGTCTACTTTAAATCAGAGTTAAAATACAACTTCCTAAAAAAAACGATGTGTAGTGCACACTAAAACAGCAGATGTAGGGTCACGTTATGGCATTACGCATATGTCTTTAGGTACCCAAGGCTAGTTGAGCTGAAAGATTCTAGACGGTATAATAATAGTAAAAGAAACCTTTGTATCTTAATAGCTGCGGATCTTGAAATTGTCGTGATATCTTAAACAGAACTCTAGCAGATTTTTTTTAGGTTGAGTTGTTAAATAATTACAAGGGACAGAAAAATCCTGCATAGACACACGGCTTCCAGTAGAGGAGGAAAAGTAAAGAATTAAGAGGTAAGAAGGCGTTTGAAGGGATGGAGTGACGAGTACAAATACCTCCCGGCGTGCGCCTTAGGGAATGTAACACTAAACATTTTTAGAAACCATTAGAAACTTGAATCAAAGCATCCGACCTCGGGTA
>JAHWXV010181178.1:0-10292 GCA_024586415.1 Phrixothrix hirtus
ACTAAAAAGATGATAAATTACGCATAATGTGCATCATCAAAAAGGAATGAAGCTATAAAACAAAAAAAAAACTTTAAAAGTAACAGAAGAAATAAGTAAAGAGCAGCTGCTCGTGCGATTCAAGAGTTGTAAAGGAAAAGAAAAGAGGTGGAAAATTTAGAAGCTGAAGAATTGGACAATTTAAATTTAGAAATAGAGCAAATAAAAAAAGTTGAAAATATAAAATGATTACCTTCTTGTAAAAGTAAAATAGAATAATTAATTTTTTAATTGATATTTTGTTTTTTATTTCAAATCCAATGATTGTGAAATTAAAGTTTATGAATTGTTTATTTTATGTTGAGTTGATGTAAAAAAAATAATAAAATTGGTAAAATATAATGGCGTAAGTATTATAGATTCTTATTCATTAACCTATTGGTTACCAGAAAGTAAAATTATTGTCACAAAAGATAGGTTAGATATCCTAAATATCAAAAATATTATTAATTTGTATTAATCTATATAATTTTACAGGTCATGATTTTTTTCCGTGAAGGTCCCGAAAAGTCACTAGAAAGTAACGAATTTTAATTTTTCAAATTTAGTAAACACCCTGTAGAATGTATACAATGAAGCAATTATTTAACGGTAATTAACTATTAAGCAATTAATAAAGCTCAAACAATGGCGTTATCAATCATTATTGATAGTGAACGGTTCATTTCAGCTAGCATTAACTTTGAATGGTGGACGGTTAACAAAGTTAAATTCTCGTCAAAGTGATCAATTGAATAGCGCTTCTCATAAGAGGGCTTCAACCAACAATAATTAATTTATACAAGTTTTTAGCGAATGCTAGGATGCACTTGGAAATTGTCTAGAATCAACGCTGTTGGCAAAGATATACAAAACGGGAATAGTCGATCTATAGGATTTGCTAGTCTCCTGATACTGCAATCCTTTGCGGTCTCGGTGTCTTTCCATGCGACTGCCTGTTATCCACGCAACTGGCAGAAGCATTTGCAAGCATCCCCTGCGGGTCTGTCAGGTTCATGTGCCAAGTCCCACGGGTAACTGGCATCAAAACAAGGCAGGCAACCCAGGGCCTATATGATGATAGTTTCCACGAACCTTCAGCTTTGCTGTTACCCATGCAACTGCTTACTGAAAAATCGTGTTTAGCCGCCGGTGACGATCTCCGCTACCCAGGCACCTAAGTCTCGTCCAGCAATGGCAAGAAGTTCGCCGGTTCAATCATATGTTTTAATGCGAAGGTTGATTCTACAAGCGGGCCTTGATAGGAGAGCGTACTTCAGGTTTATTGTGACGGGTTAGACCTAGAGCGTCGCCTCGTGATCAAATCTGAAGTGAATCGGTTTGAGGTTGACACCAGAGTGTCTAGCTCACTCTGCATTTGAATGCGAAGTTCTTACATATTAGCGTGTCTCGCTCCACAATTACAAGCGAAGTTCCCATATATCAATGCGACTTACTACGATGTTGAAAGTGAAGTTCGTTTAGCGTACTCGCGTCGCTCATTATATACTATTTTGATATGCGGTATCTTTATTCCATTGCGTACTTTGTTTTCTATTTCATTTATGCGCTTTAGAGTCACTTGGTACTTGAAATTTATAACAGATTTATATTTAAAATGGCGGTATCTCATTTTATATATACAGTTATCTTAACTTATTTTAACTACATACATTATTAGTAGTTTATCTAATTTTTAATTAAACTCCTAGGTTTACAAACATTTATATCTATAATTAATTATTCTAATTATTCAATGTTTCCCGCACTCCGCGATTTGTTAAAGTTTTTTATATTGTCGTTCTAACTAAATTAATAATAAAATTATAACATTGAAATGTGTGAAAAACTGTACCGGTTTTTATAATCGCGATTTCGGTGTTATGTAGGGTACTTTTACAATCTGTCAATGCCAAAATCATGCAATTTTAGCTTCTTCAACCCTTTTGATTTCAAATTATTTGAAAATGCAAAAGATAATGTATATACTTCAAGACTAAAATGGTTTTTAATCCCCCATTAAAAATGCCACTTTAGTGTCCATTCGTATATAATATACTGTTTTTATACTAATTTATCTATTTGGATATTATACTAACCAAAATTTAGAAAATATGTGTTAACCCCTATGTATTACTTTGACATATATAATTGATTTAGAAAATTTTGCAATTGTTAGTAGTGTTAATATTAACATTTGAATTACACAAGTTTTATCAATTTTTGTTTAATAATGGAGTTTAAAATTGAATTACAATATAAAATGCAAATAACTAAAAATACATAGTTTTCAATCGTATTACTGAAAAATAAACTTATAGATAAATTAACTTCTTTGGCGATTCTATTTATTGGCGTGTTACTCAAATATAACGTAATTAACTTTCCCTTCATTTGATCACTTATGTCTTTTTGTTTATCATACCGGCCCATCTTTAACAACACCTTTTTTTCTTTTCGTTTTTACTAACATTGCATAAAAATTAAGTAGCAGTTCTATCCTCCCTTTATCATGTTTCATTAAATCTTGGCATTACGTCATATGCAGTTATAATTGAAATTTATTTAAACTATAGATTGCAGAATAAGATATCTAGATAAACGATTAAATTTAAGTGTAGTTAATGAATATTGCTTTCTAGAAATTTGAAAGACATTCGATAATTACTCTTTGTTTATGTAGGTATTCAGATTTAAATATTTATGTATTTAACAAATGATGTTCAGTACTTTAATTTTAATTTAAAATTGAGAATTTTTAATTGTAAACAAAATTTTTGTATATAAAATAGCACCTTACAGGTGATTCTGTTGATTGTCTAGCAATTTATCACTGTATACAGTTATATTTGAAAAAAGCATCAGACAAAAATTTAACACCATCGGCAAAGATAAACGTGACGCGGCGTAAGTTGACATAGCAATGGGTTGTGCGCTTCGCGTGGACGTCGAATTACACAATTTAAAATAATACCATATATGAAATAAATTTATCCATATTAAAAATATTCTTTAAGCTTTTTAAAAATAATGTATAAACAAAATATTTAAACATAACATAAAGAAATGTAGTATCACACTCCATCAACGCCATCGCGGCGGTTCGCAGCGATGCTCGTAGATAACCACTTGTATGAATGAAGTTTTAATTGAATAATTGTTTTTTAAACACTATACATTCGAGATTATTTAAATGTATGTAACTCTTTTTATATAAAAAAATACATATGTAATAATTTTAATAACGGTTTTTTAGATCAATAAACTAAAAATTAAAAAAGAGCCAGACAAACACTCATTGCATTAGTTTCTATTTAAGTTTGTGAAAATTATTGGACTACAGTAGTTTCTGATATAGGCAACCCATTTCACGTTCGAAAAGTCTATACATGTGACATTTAATTTATCTTCTATTGTACATGCCTCATATAAGTCATGCAATATGTGGTAGATATAATAAATTTTACTGTTTCATATTTATAATTATATTTTTTTAGTAGTGAGGCTTTGTAGTCATTCAGATTTAGCTATGTGTTTTAAATTTTGTGCATACTAATCTAAATGTATAAAAAATAGACTTGAGCCATCTATTAGTAAATTAAAACAATATGCAAAACAGGAAAATGATTTATATAAAAATAAATAAATAGCTTTTATGTATGTACAGTATCTGATTTTATTTATGAAAGATACTGAGAAAACCAAATTTTCTGTTTTTTAAATTTACATTAGATTATTGTTGCCCATTCAAGAATATGGATATTAACAAATAAACATTCAATAATAACTAAATTTTTAGGTTAACCTTCAAAAGGCTGTTTCTTCCTTAGTATGCGTTTTAGAAAGTATGTTCATAGGAACTTTATTCTTGTTTTAGTGAGCATTATATACCCTAAATTTTTAGCAACTTATTTTTTGACACCTTGTATAGGTACAAAATTTGTAAAAATTTAAGAGTGATTTCTGTTTTGAGCAGAGGTTGTTTTCTAAACAATGATGCTCACATTCTTATTACCTCTCCACCGTAATACATGATTTAAAAAGTGTTTGTGATATAAATTTCAGATCCGTTTTATCTGCATCTATACAAAAACTGTCAAATGAATGGAGTCAGAGAGTTGATCAAAGAGGAATTGACGTTGCAGAGAGTTGGAAGATACATTTGGAATCACGTGAAAGTGAGTTTCTACAGCAAGAGCAACAATTAAAGAAAGAAATTAATGAATTAGAAGAAAAATGCAATGCTTTCGTTAATGAAAATAATGAATTACGCAAAAATGTGGATGCAGAAATCAAAAATGAAATAGACAGAATGTCTGCACTTCAACAACAAGTTAGCGATCGTCAACAGTGTATAAATGATTTAACTCGCATTGTTCAAGAACAACAAGGTAAATTTGAAGATGCACATCAAAAATTGTTAGATTTTGAATGTCAGAATATGCAACTGACCAATCAAATTCAAGAAAAGGAAAAAAATATTTTGGACAAGGAAACTATTATATCATCATTGAATTTAGAAATTGAAGAAAAAGTTAAAATTATTGAAGATTTAACTAAACAATTGGTTGAAAATCAACAAATAGTTGCAAATATGCAAGTAGATTTAAACGAAAAGCATAAAAATTTAGAAGAGCTAAACGAGTTTAACAAAAAATGTTCACAATTACAACAACAATTGCATGATAAAGAATCATACATTTTAGAAATAACATATAAATTGCAAGAGTTTGAAACTGAGAGTAAAAAAGAATTTAATACAATTCAAAACTTACAACAACAAATTGCAGATCTTAATTTACAATTAGAAACAAAGCAGAATGACATTTACAATTATAAGGAACTTACTAAAGATATTGAGACAAGGGATGTTAAAATAAATGAACTTGTCAGTGAAATTGCTAATTTTAGGTCATTATTAAATGACAAAGAAAATTCATACAAAATTGAAGTGGAATCTTGTAAACAGGAGCTTATTAATAATCAACAACTTTGCGAAAACTTAGAAACTAAAGAAACTGAAATTAGTAAATTAAAATCTGAAGTCAATAACCTTAAGTCATTATTAATTAGTAAAGAAAAAGAATACACATCTAGTTTGGAAATAACAATGCAAGAAAGCGAAAACATTTTTGATCAAAAATCTAAAGAACTAGATGCAGTAAAACAAAGTTATGAACAATTACTTGTATCAAAAGATGAAGAAATAGCAAATTTTCACTTGAAATTAACTGAACAAGCACAAATCTTAACAGAACAAGCACAAATCTTAACAGAACATGAGAACACTTTTATTGAAATAGATGAACAATTAAAACTCAAAATTCATGAATGTGATAGTCTTCAGAATAAAATTATTGAAGATAATGCCTTACATTCTGAAGAAAATAAACAGTTATCTGAATTGCGGGATATTATTGAAAATCAGGTTATAAAAATTGAAGCGCAGAAAGAGGAATTATTTGAGAAGAGTAAAGATTATGATTCTTTAATAGCTGAATTGGATATTAGGAAAAGTGTTAAGTTCGATCAAGATACAACCGCACAACAGCTCACAATCAAGGTTTGTAAATTTTATTTTTACTTTTTTCACAGCATTATTTTTTAAATAGTCAAATAGCAACCCTAACAACTAAATATTCGTGAATGTAAAAATAACATTTGAGATTTATTTTTATTGTTACACATGCAGTAAGTTTTAAAAGTTTCCAGCTTGGTAACTCCCCACCCTATGTTGTTTAGCGTTGCAGCTAAAATTTAGTCCCTAAAGCTTCAGTAGTATGTTAGCTAGCGTTGCTAGAAGATCTACTGTTGCATAAAACTTATAAAATGTTCAAAATTGAGTATCGAACGGTGATAAAATTTTTAAAGAATAACGGGAAAAGCCAAACAGAAATTAGAGAGTGCATGGTTGCTGTTTGTAGTGACTTTTCCTCTCTCTATTCACTATAAAAGAATGGTCAAAATAATTCCATTTACAAAAGCAGTCCATTAAAGGTGAACCCTACTCAGGCAGGGATACTGGAATATAGGCTGATAAAAACAAAAGAATTAGCAGTAAGATGTAATATTTTACAAACTATTTTGAATTCTGTATGAACATCTTGGTATGACTAAGGTTAGTGTAATATGCCTTGTACACAGACTTATGTTTTCAAAGGTGCATCTTTAAGGAATTGAGTCGCCCCCCCTTACAACCCAAACCTGGTCCCAAGCAACTACTATCTTTTCTTGAGATTAAAATTAGGCTGGGGGGGGGGCAAATTCATGTTGTTTTTGAATAATTTGAAGAAGAGTATTGGGACAAGCTTTATAAGGTAAGACAAACAACTTCTGGGACGACTTTGTCAAAATTTATTTTACATTGGCTCTGGTCATGAAAGCCTTTCTTCATATATTTTTATAAGAGTTTAGAAATGCAATAAATATGTTAAAATACAAAGGGACTATATGGAAAAAAATCTGTTGTGAGACAACACACGATTTTCTCTTACACATTTTAAATTTAATTTGAATTTATTGATATTAGTAACTTTCCTATACACCTAAATTGTAAACTAAAATTAATTTAAAAGCATAAATAATTAATCCATTCATAATTTCCTTTATACGTGTACTAAGAGTTTTATAATTAAATTTTGAGCTCATTTAAAGCAAAAATAATTTATGGATTTAAATAAAAAGTAATTAGATATATAAATAATGCACACAACTCATTAAAATATTCATTTATTTTTATTTTGAGGACGACAATTGGAACGGTCACCCATCCATCTTACTCACCAGACAAAACCTTACTTAACTCTAGAGATTTTTCTCAATAACTCACTTCAATGAATTTCTCAGAGAAACCAATTAGTTCACGTAATATAGCATTACAGGCTCAAGAAACGTGGCAAGTTTTAAAAAAATCGTTAAAGCTGTTTTTGAAAAAATTGCAAAAAAAAACCTAAAAATCACAAGAATAAAGTGACACTTCCAATCATTCAATTTTAACGAAATTCTTACACGGAAGTACTAAGGCAGTAATAAACTTATATATAAAATTTCACTTTTCTACGATGTTTGGTTTTCAAGATATATTGACCATAAACGTACTCAGACACGTGCACACACTTGGACCAATTTCTAAAAACATGTTGTTCGGATTCAGGGAACCTGAAAACGTGTATTTCCGCTAAAAACTGGACATCGAAAATTTTGGCCGAAAACTTGACTTTATACTATATTTCATATACGTAAAAGAAAGTAATAAAATAGGTTTATTTAATTTTTCCTAAGAGTTAGGTCAGATGCTTTTGAAACTTACTACATATATTTGGTATTAAAAAAGATAATTTAGCTTAAAAAATAGTAAAGTAGTGAAAAATAGGTTGACAACTAAATAATTGGAATATAGTTGACATCGTTTTTTCTTTTAATAATGACCTATATATTAGCAAATATGGTTTTGACACTAACAGTCTGACTGGTTTGGTAAATGAATAAATCCCATATATCTTGTACCAAATGATCAATATTATTTGAATGTTCCGGTTCATATCAATAGTAAACAATGCCACTTTTTATTCAGTATACTTTGTCCTTGTGTTAAATAAGAAACGAATTTGTTAGGTTAGAGTATTATCAGTTATTTTTGTACTTGCAAAGCTTGAATTATTTGTCATTTGGTTTTATTAAACACTTGGTATCAATTCTTTTTAGAATTTCTACTTCTTTAAAACAGTAAAATGTCTTGCAAATTGATCTGAATTATTTTAACTTCCATACCATTTTGCATAGAGGAATGGGAGTAGTATTGATCATTGGTGCTAGATATGCCGATTCATTTTTCAATATGCATAATGGGATTGTTATCAAAATATTTTTTAGAAATAATGATATTGCTCGACTTAAAATTGAATCTTGACAAATTTGCTTATTAGCCTATTTGTTTCCAACATTTGATGCCAGTATTTTTTCTAAAAATAGAAAAAATTTAACATAAATATCTGAAATTTTATGGCAAAAAACTTTGCCAGTGCAATCATCCGACCCTACACTTTATAATTTTTCCTTTAGAGCTGAAGATAACTCCTTTAAAAGGAGACGGACTTCTATCAATGAGTTCAGCAAAAATTTATAGGTATGCTGTAAAAAATGCTTTAGTATGCAACAAAAAAACCTCAGAATGATACTAAGCGATTATGTGAGAATTGAGGTAAAATATTTACTTGTTATAGAATAACATTAAAAGTTCGATTATATGGACTTATTCCTCTTTTGCCGATGCAATAAAATGTCTGCTTATTTTGACAATTTTGTCTTAAACAAAATTACATGTATCTTTAAAAGTAGAGGGGGTGCACTTCACTCCATTCATGTATTTTCTGTCAACCTTACTAGATAGTATCACACAACATAAATAAAGATAAAATATGTAATATATAAATGGGTTTAAAAACTAAAACAACTTCAACAGTAGAAACAATCCTGGTCTTGTAGACCATGCATGAATCATTATTTCTGAAAGATATTTTGATAACAAAAACAATGCCATCAAATTATGGATGCTTAACACTAACAAAGGCAATTCTCATTCCCCTATACTAAATAATACGGAAGTAATAACTACAAAACCGTCAGATAAATTTGCATAACTCTGTAGATGTTCATTGTGACGTAGGTATGGTTTGTGATGTTTCGTTATTCTCTACTTGTGTCGAGGGAAAAAATTATTTATGTTTAGCTTCGATAGACTACAGTCGTGAAGGCCGGGTTCTTTCTTTACAGGACTTCTCATTAACGGAGAGCTTGATCGTTCATACCTAGCTAAACTGGTTAATAAATAATAAATCAATAAACCTTCGTAAGACATGTATTATAGATAAAAACAAATAAATGGTTATTTACAGTGTGAATAACTTGGAATAAATATGTACAAAACAAGGGTAGAACATTCAAAGCAATTTACTACCCGTTCTCTAAACTAAACATGCCGGTACAAATCAAATAAACGCTCTGGAATACTATAATTAATAAATACACAATGAAGGAATCATTAGTTATTCTATAACGACGGTAATTAAATATTGAGTTTGACTAGTGAAGTTCAAACAGTGATTGTATTCAATTATCATTGATAGCAAACAGTTTGTTTCGGCTAGCATTAACTTTTAAACAACGGATGGACGACAAAGTTATATTAATGTCGATGAAATTAATTAAATGCGCTTCTCATAAGAGAGCTTCAACTAACAATAATTAATTTATACAGGTCTTTAGCGAACGCTAGGATGTACTTGGAAATTGTCTAAGCACGGGTTCCGTATCAGCGCTGTTGGCTAAGATACACAAAATGGTAATAGTCGACCTAGAAGATTTGTTGTTCTCCTGATACAACGATCCTTTGCGGTCCAGATATCTTTCAACGCAACTTCCCGTTACCTTCGCAACTAGCGGAAGTGTTTACAAGCATCCCTTGTGGGTCTGTCAGGTTCTTTCGTCAAGCCCCATGGGTAACAACGGTTTCCACGAACCTTCAGCTTCACTGTTATCCTCACAACTGTTTAACTGAAGAATCGTGATTAGTCTTCAGTCTCCGCTACCTGGGCACCTAGATCTCATCAGCGATGGCAAGAAGGTTTGGCAACTTCCAAGCATAAACTAAGTTCACCGGCTCAATTATCTATTTTAAATCAAAGATTGATTCATAAAGCGGGTCCCGATAGGAGAGCATGCTTCAGAGGTTTATTGTGGCATGCTCGGACCTAGAGTGTCGCTTTGCTGTGGCAGGCAGAGTATCTTGCCTCGTGATCAAATGTGAAGTGAATCGGTTCGAGGTTGACACCAGAGTGTCAAGCTCGCTCTGCGATTGAAAGCGAAGTTTTTCCTTAAGCGTACTTACGTCGCTCTTTATATACTACTTTAACACACGATATCTTTATTCCACTCATGTACTTTGTTTTCTATTTCATTCTTGCACTTTACAGTCACTTTGTACTTAAAATTTATAACATGTTCATATTTAAAATGGCAGTATCTCATTTATATATACAATTACCGTAACTTATTTTAACTTATTGAAACTTATTGAAATTTGATTTTAATAAAATTTTTATTAATTTTAAAATTTTGATTTTTATAATTATTTATAATTGTTATTGTAGCCCCACGTTTGGGCATCATATAATTGTGCTATGTTATTTTTGTAAATAATTATTATGATTGATTATTTTTGAATTTTGAAAATATTTACTTTTCAAGCACTTTATCGTCAATAATTATGCTATATT
>JAHWXV010181184.1:0-18262 GCA_024586415.1 Phrixothrix hirtus
GACCATTGTCGGACGGATGATCGTCTTATAGAGCCTAACCTTGTTTTCCAAGGAAAGTCTACTTCGGCGATTCAACAAACCGTACAATGCTGCCACACCGACTTTTGTACGCGAAGTGCAATAGTCGATATAGCGTCTCCACGTCAGCCGGAAGTCAAATACGACACCTAGGTATCGAACATCGTTCTCCCAAGGAATCGGAATGTCGAACAATTCGATTTCTTGTAGAGGGTGTGTACGCCTACACGTAAAGAACACCGCAATGATCTTTCCCGCGTTGACGTCGATTCTCCACGTTTGGAACCAAGTTTCCAACCCAAGAACCGCCGCTTGGAGGTTGCGGAGGGCCAGGTTTGGATCTTGGGATCGGGATAAGACGGTGGTGTCGTCAGCGTATAGCGCGAGCGTCGTGTTCGTCTGTCTGGGCAGGTCGCTGCAGAAGATAGTGTAAAGTAACGGCGAGAGGAGGAAACCTTACGGCACCCCCGCCCCTACGTTCCTCGGTCGCGAACAACGCCCCTCCAACTTGAAACTTTGGGCAGCTATTTCAAATATCAAATCTGTCTAAGCAAGATTAATGTTTTATTGCTATACAGTTTTTGCGTGCAGGATTCACTCAAACTGTGTACGGAAATACGTGTGCAGAATGTTCCGGACAGGTAGAAAAATCATGGGTGATAAGCCGCTGCCACGTCCTGTACGCATTGCCTCAGCGGAGGGAATGTTGCTGTGTTAACGTGTCGCAATTCCATAAGAGCAATGACGCAAATCGTGCATTCTAGCAAAGTGTGTTCTCAATGTATTTTGCAACTTCTCAGATGATCTAAACAGTCTAAAACATATGGGACGGTACGTAAAGGATGATAATGAGTTTTTGTTGAAGATTGTTGCTGGTACCATACTATAAATTAGAGAACAAAATGTCAACCATGCGGCGGGAACATTCAAACTAATCTCCAACTAAGAAGTTTAAGACGTAAATGCATGTACGCAAGTTGATATTCCTGTTTTATTTTGTGCCTAGGCTTGGACCTTTTGCCGAATTTGCAGGAAGTTTCATATCCAGTAGAGATTTATTGCCTTATTCGTTTTTAAAATTTTCTCTGTGGAATATAGCTATAAAATATTTCCAAATTCGTTGGAGGTATAAACGGGTTTTAACGCCGCCCTTTCAAATGACGTTGACCGTTGTTCGGTATCTTGAAAGATTACAAAGTTCATTTTATGGGTATGGCCAAAATTGAAAAATCATGTATCTCCGAACTCTTCGAGGTACAACCGAAAATAAATAATGTACAAACGATGGTCTTTGATGTCTTTAAAGTTATTTCAAGGTTAGATGTTCGCCATTTTTTGAATCATATGTAGCCTTTTATGCCTTGAGGTATAAACGAACCTAAAAATGTTACAAGTTTGTTACCAGATTCACACCGGCCTTTTAACATTTCTCGGTCTCGGTAGCTCAGTGGTAAATATGTTTAACTTGGAACCTAAAGTACATGGGTTCGTACTTGGTCAAGGTTGAAGGAAAAATTTACAAATATGTTCCCCTCTCGGATAACAAAGTGAAACCGAGGGTTCCGCCTCATTGTAACATTAAAAATGTCTACTAGGAGTTGCAATCTCTAGGTTCGGCTAAATTTAGTTAAAGCCACGGGGACAAATAAATCTCTCTCATTTCGAAGTCAACTACAAACACGCAATGAAATCTATGCCTCGAAAATTTTTGTTCCAATATTTCAAACGCGGCCATCTAGTGAGGCCGCTCTTTTAGCGTGCGCATCGTCCTTAACCTACAATGATATCACTGACAAATCGCTTATAAAGGGCGAGGCCTCGGAACTGATTCAGAGGTACTCATTTCGGCGTGGAGCTTGTCGAGAAGGGGTGTTTTTAAAGAGTTGGCAGGATTGAAGTTTTGTGGATCTTCTAAATATTATGGTTTAATTATTATTATTCAAATAGCTCGGTCGTTGTGGCCCCCGATGGCTCACCACAACTGGAATGAGCGAACAGCAAAAGCCCTTCACCTCCCCTGATAAATTAATCAGCTTCGGCACTTTCGGGATGCGCAATCTCACCTCCACCATTCGTACTGCATGATCAAAGAGCAAAAGAAATCTGTCACTGACAGAAAGGCTGATTCTTTTTCTAAGTGTTTAGAGGCTTCTTCGAGTCGAGTCTGGTGTATACTTTGTAGAGTGCGGAATAGCCTGTTTATGAACAGAATACAGTTTTTTACACCCACTAACTTGCACTGGATGAACGTCTGCTATTCTGAGAGAAACTTAAGAGTAACCCAGCTACTAGAGCTGCATATCAGAATTGCTATGGGCCTCGATCAAAGTTTCCTGTGATCTTGATCTTTCGGGTCCCAGCGTATACACTCTAAAGCAGACGGTTGTCTTCGGTAACGCGCCCATCCTTCCTCCAGTGCCATTTAACTTGCTCCTTCAGTTTCATTACAAGTCCGTGTTTTAAGACAGATCCTGAAAGTATCTAATGTTGTTGCCTTTTGGGCCTGTCCGAGAATGCCGTTGTCATCAGCCGTATGATATCGAGAACGGTACAGAGTTCGGTGTTCAATTGAAATAGTCCTTATCACCATCTTGAGCGTGTCGGTCGGGAAACCTTGCGATCCGCATTTGAGTGTAGTCGCATGTACTAGCGAATATGACTTTCGATTACCCTCGATTTCACGATGACATGTTTTGGGTTTCTCAGATTCACCCTTGAACGGTTTCACATAATTTTGAACTCTCGAAGATCTTTTCAACTTTTCCTCCTAATAATTGTTTGCTATCAGTCTTGCCACCTGCATCGCAGACAGTAAGAATATCAGGGATAAAGCCAAAACGTTCAAATAGCGACCTTACGCAACCTTGCTTAACTTCAGTAGTCGGACATAAACGGGTGCATTCAATGTAACATAGAACCGAAATAGAGGTAATTTTATGAATCCAGTATTTCAATCACTGTATGTCTAAGACTACTACTATGTCACAACACTTATTCAACTCAAAGACGGATTTAGCGAGACGTTGGGTAGATAAGAACATTCTGTACTGATGTATTTCTTAATGGGTCCATCGAAGCATATAATAGAATAATTAAAAAGTTGTAGTCTTTCAAAAAATATAGTTTTCATTCTATATGTTACATAGGTAGCGAACGTTTTTGTAAATGAAACCAAATTAATTATTTAGACTCAAATTGTATCTTCATTCTTAATCTTAGTGATATAATTGAACATGAAAATTTCCACCATTTCACAACTTTTAATTTGTATTTGTCCTATTTTTACCAATTGACTGTTTATAAACTTTCATTTTAAGCTATTAACAAGAATGTTTTTTTTTAAATCGAGTAGTAATGAATAAACTACGACACTTGAAAATTTAAAATTAAAAATAAACGAACTATTTACTCTATATCAGCCTGAAATAAATTATGCAAATAAAATTAAGCCTGAAGATGTATTTAACTATTTAATTTGTGTTTAAACAATTAATTCTGTTTCGTTTACGAAAATGTTCGCTGCCAATGTGACATCTAAAATAAAAACTATAAAAACTTTTTAATTATTACTCTGTTCTAAACTAGACTTATAATTTTACTTGTTGTAGAGCATGCGCATTTAACGTAAGAATGTCAGCAAGGCATCTGTTTTGAATAAGTCAAAGGTGGTAGAAAACCATCGCGGCTCAATTGCTACAAACTATGCAATTCTCGCTGATCGACGATCATAATATACTAGTTTGTTTTTTTTATAAATGTGCACGATCCAAAATAACGATTTATTTTACAGTTTTAGATTCTTAAGACTGATCTATATCCTTTTAAATTTATCCTGCTGAATTCTCTGTAAACCGTTGTTAATACAATAGTATACAAAGCAATTGTAAAAGAGATGGATTTAAAAGGGGTGGAAAGGTCTATCCTTAGTACATTATGGTACGGGGATATTGAGCGTTTTTGGAGAATTATGATACTAATTGTTTCGCTTCCCAACCTTACAGAAATTTCATTATAAGTATTTTTTTTTATTTATTTGCGTATCGAAATGAATCATTACGGCACGCATTTGAGTTATAATGGCATCCTTTTCAACACGGAATATATTATTTTGAAAGGTAACATTAACAATTAACCTTATTAATTAATCATCAATATTGACAAAACGTTCATATTCAAATGTCAAAACGTAAGTGTTACCAACTACTACAAAATTCCCTAAATCACTTATATAATAACATAATGCGTTTTTTTCATAAATTTTCAGCTATACACATGAAAATAGATAATTAATATAAAGCATTCGTTTGATAAGACGTTTTACACACTCGTTCTTTAGAAGACGAGCCTCGTGTGATAAAAACTTGTTTTTTAATATACTATTATCTTCACATATAACTAAAATTTAAGTGTCTCTGATTTCGAGGTATTTATCTATTCCTGGCACTTAAATATGAAATATAGGGAGTATTAAAAGCGCTTGTTTGTTTGTTTGTTCCTTTTAAACTCACAAATTTGTATATTAATGACACTTAACAGCTTATAGACTACGTTTCCAATACCAATTCAGTGGTTTCATTTCGATATCTTACTCGGTTTCGAAGTTACAACATAAACCTCGAGAACTGCTCGGTCATCGCTTGGATAGAAGCATTCGTGGTACGGAGCATGCGTTGCTATCGCACGGCACTTGCAATGTAAGGTGTGAGAACGAAGTCGCAAGCGATTGCTAGTAGTTAATAAAATATCCGCCACGTTAAGTTATTAAACAAACAAAAGTACCGTCCTGAAATCAAGAAAACTTTCGAAATTACACTTTATTCTTTTGAAAGAGTTAAAACAAACTTGACAAGGAATTTATCTCGCTTGTCTTATTTCTGGAAATGGATAGGGAGTATTCGAATTTGCGAGTTTGCCTGGGGAGCATGTTTCAAAATGTAGGCCATTTAACTTGTTAAACTTTGTCTCAATAATTGGAGATAATAGCGTAATATGTTTCTATGGGGAGCTATTAACAAAATAGAGGGGTTATTCTCAAATGCATTGTATACATAATAATTTCATGATGAAAGAGATTGATACTTTAGTTTTTTGTTGTAATAAATTGGCCTTATATCTATAAAATTGTTTAGATGTTCAAGTATTATAAAAATTCGATAAGCAACCAGCAGTTTTTGTTTTTTTAATATAAGCTATAACGATTAGAGTAATAGATGAAACAGAATCCGACAGAGGCCGCCACAACAATCACTGCTATTGTAATTATAGACAAAAATAAAAATTGACATTTGTGGGGGTCAGAAGCAAAGTGGTATAAGTGTCATTAAACCGTTTGCGAGATAATTAAACGTAAAAAGCATTTACAAAATCCGTAAAATCATAGTTTTTTGTGGCATAATGATTAGAGCATGTCATTAAAGTTATAGTGGTACTAGAAATTGTTGACAAACGTCAAATTTTGAAAAAATTTTGAAAAAAACTACTTACTTTTTCTACATTCCGTAACTGTTTGGTGCAAAAGAAATATAAATGCAATACAAACTATTTTATTAAAACAGTTTACAGACATGTTATACAAACGACCATAAGCGTGCCAAAAAGTGGGGCTAAAATTATAATAAATTAAATGTTCTCATAAAATGGGTTTAAATCTAGCGAAAGAAAATATATTTACACTAAATGTTGGAAATAATACGAGGAGGTCCATAAGACCATAACACGCCAGTTTTAATTGTTGATTAGCAATTGAGTGTCCATACAATCCATGTTAATTTCCTTTGCAAAATGTTAACGAAAGAAGAAAGATTTTTTGCTGGGATAAATTACCTACAAAAGAGGTGTAAAGTGCCGCATTGAACGAGTTGGGAACGCATTTTGAGTTTAATCGTCTATCGCTTGTTTTAAATGGAACTCATAATGTCATCGCAAACTGAGGAACATAAACTGGTGGTGTTTGGCTGTCACTCAGAACCCAAAGAAGTCCACAAGATGGTTAGCTGTAGAGTATTCCCACATTTTACATCACTCAATTTAAAGGCTTTGCACGTGGAAAAGTTTAAAGTGTACAGTCCACGAAAGGCGATTACAATTTTGGGAAATAATAGGTTAGAGTTTTGCCTAATTTATTTCATAATACATTGGATGAGGTCACCTTCAAGCTATCGGGGTATGTAAATCGGCGTAACTGAAAATCATAATGTTGTTTTGGAGCGAGAACTGAATCAGCCCAGTGTAAAAGTCTGGGGTAAAATTTCAGCACATGGTGTAACAAGATCATACTTTATTGGCAGTAACGCCAATGGAGAAAAGTTTTGACTTACTTCGGGATGTTTTTCTAGGAATAGTTCCAACACGATGGAGCTTTTGCTCATTATGCTGAAGAGTTTTTAACAACAGAGTGACCGAATAGCGTACAGAAATCGAATTTATGCCATGCGTTCCCTATTCCACACTGATAGGTTTTTTCATATGAACTGTGGGTAAAGATGAAGTGTATGCGAGAAAACCATGGACTATAGAAGATCTAAAAACTTACATTGAAGAAGCCTTCAAAATTTAGATACGAATACTCAGTTGTGTGACCACATGCGTCAAAGTGTTCCAGATGGACTGCAACTGTCTTAATGAAAAAGGGAAATACTTTGAATATAAAAGAAAGTGAATTCATATGAATATGTACTATTTTGTGGATAAATAGTTTTTATTTGTACTTAAAATAAACTAATTGTGTTTACACAATAAGTGTAAAGTGCTTTTGTGCCACCCGGTATAATCTTACCTGCATCGTCTAATATATTATACTAATCATTTTTATATTCCCAAAAACAACGACCGAGAACTTGCACATGTGCTTGGAAGCAAAATGGCGTAAGTGTACTTATCTCATTCTACCACCAATTGAAATGAACTCTGGTATAACTTTGTTTTAAAATACCGAGTGTCCATAAAAGAATTTCGTAGTTTCAATGGTATATTATAAGCGTTCCATTTAGACTATTTACAATAAATCAAATGGAAGGTAAACCTAATCTAACCTATTTTTTTTTACAAATGTTCAAATGTGCACCGTTAGTTATACGACACACTTCCAACCTAAAATTCAATTCTTCCCACACTTTGATTAATAAGTCCGGAGTAATTCAGTGTCTCAACTGTGAAATATCATTAAGTAGTAGCGGAACGTAGACACGATTTTTATAAAGCCCCAAATGAAAAACTCCCATGGCGTGAGGTCCGGTGAACGTGGAGACCAACGGAAAAGAGCCCTGTTGTCTCAACCATTACGACTAATCCAACGGTCAGGACTTCGACGTTCAACCACTGTCGTATAAAGAAACTCCAATGGGGAGGGACTCCATCTTGTTGCCAAATAAAGTTTTCAGGTTCACTTTCTACTTCTAATTGGGGAAAGAGTCATTCTTGAAACATATCCGGATAAGCTACCCCTGTTGTGGTAGCTTCAGAGAAATAAAATAGTCCGTACACGTAACATCGGGAGACAGCGCAGAAAACATTTAATTTTGGGGAGTCTCTTTGATATTGGACAAGTTCATGAGGACATGAACATTATGGGTATTTACCCTTCTGCTTAGATGAAAAGTTGACTCATCACTGAACACCACACGATCAAGAAAGTCATCTTACCGCTCAAACACTTCACTTGCAAAGTTAAAACGTACACCACAGGTATCTGACCTTAAAGCATATACCAACTGTAACCGGTATGGATGCATGTGTAAACGTTTTCTTAATATCTTCCACACCGTCGTCTTTGGAAATTGAAGTTCAAGACTTGCTTTCCAAACAGATGTCTTAGGATTACGAGGGTAAGATGCTGTGACACGGTCAACATCCTCTTCAAACATTTCTGGTCGTTCCGTGCTTTTCCCTTTACACACACACACATGTCTATACTATCGACGAATGTTTTTGCCACATGGGGGATCACAATTAAACTTTAAAGGAACCGCCCGTTGAACTGAAATTACGGATTCACTCTTAAAAAACGCTTTACGCTCAAGAGTCGCCATTTTGCGTATGTGGTGCCTCATGAGGGAAAACAACAAAGCAGTACTCACGCATACGCCTATCTAACACTGTTTAAGTTACTGTTTAATTGTGACCTTGAACTAACACTCCACAACGCTTACAGTTGATACTATTCAATTTTTATCTGGGACATTCTTTATGAACTACCTGTATAATAGCAAAATAGTTCAAAAATTTCACTTATAATATTTTGATTCCCATGGATTATAGCATGGTTGATGCAAAAATGTCCTTATTTAATTTTTGATAAATTTGTCACGTATATCATTTTGTTTCTGACCTCCTCATTTTTAAAATTGATTAAACGGAAGTTGTTTATTTTAAATGTACTTCATTAATTGTAGCGCCCTCTTTTGGAAATACTTCACACTATATCTGCTTCATCGACGCATAAATTTTCAATTGATTTTTGGTGCCAACTGCATGTTTTGTTAATATGTCAGTGTAGGAAATATCAATTTCAGTTGTACGTCAAGTAATATTTCGTATATTTCCAGAACGGTATTATGAGTTCAACCCTGTATTTTTTAAAACGTCTTTATCGATTTTCTAGCTAAAGATAACGTGGGAAAAGCAGATGTATAATGATTAAAATAGAATCAATATATCATTAATTATTTGTAATACCAATTATATTACATAATAAGCGGCAGATGTTTTAATTAAAAAAAAATGTACCGATATCAATATAACCTTGATTGATACTATTTGGTAATTATCGCGGTGAAGCTCACATCTGTTTATGAAGCATCTATTTAAAATACGCGAAAAATCCCACACTGTTATGGAAATAGTTCTGGAACCGCTTAAAATTATTTTCACCCTTTTCACTGAATACCGTATTTCAAACTAAAGTCATTGTAGCGTTGCAAATTAAAATAAATGTTGGACTTCCAGCGAGTGTTACAATTTAAAACAGCAATAAATATTTCATTCGTAGAAGTATAGTGGTTTTCTCCAGAAGTTATCGTTGGCAAATACAAATGAGTCTTTAATAAATTAAATGGGTCTAAATAAATATTTATAATTTGTTATGTAGGGTAATTTTCAATTTTTATATAAATCATGATGTAACGTTATTTTTGACATCACACTATTTTGAAAATATTGCATTTAGATTAACTAATTGTATCCAAATGACATTCATACAATCCTAGAAAAATTTGTAAAAACATATTACTATCATTACATGTATTACAGCTCTTGATTTACTTAATTACATCTTAAGTAATTTTAATCCCCTGGACTATCCTTAAATTTTCAAGTGAATCTAAAATAAATTTCACAAAGTTAGTGTGTTTCTGAGTGTAAATAATTATTTAGTTGATGGAATCTTGAAGCTAGTGTTTTTCAAATATGGTTATAATGAGGCATTTACGTCACCAAGGGCCGATCGTTTCGGAAGTTAACTTTGAGGTTCTTCTCGTTGGAATTTACTGTGTCTAGAGGATCTAATCAAAATATTTCTCAAATACTAAGTGATTCAGCAGGTTGTCGCCTGTTTAAATTTGGCGCGCTGCAATCTTGAAGTGTGAATATCTTGTTTTTTTTGTTTTGTTGCTAAGGCTTCGGGATACGAATATTTTCTTGATCCTCTTGGCTTCAATTACTATGGTTATTTTCCTATGCCTACTAAAATGTTGTCGAATCTGGGGGTTTCACCGCAAGTAGGGATTTTTAATCTATGATTTTACTTCTTTATTCAAGAAAGAAGGCATGTTTTTTAAATTTTTCTCAGCTGAAAAATGTACCGACCTTGACCAAACTTAAACCTGCGTCTGGTAGGCATGGAGGCAGCTAAGATCGGCAAATGAATATTTTGTTAAAATTTTAGTTTAGAGTTATTCGATGTTATATTTTTTTATTACCGTGCGTGTCTTGTTATAAACCTTTATTATAATAAACGTTGTTTTAACTACAAATTTAATTTTTGGAAGTAATATTTTGAGTTATTTTGTTTTTCTGAAAACAGTTCACAAAAGATGATTCGTTTTTCAACGCAGTTTTATGTTAATAAGTCAGTAATTACTCATGATACACCACTGAACTCGGCATAAATCAGCGTAACTAGCATTAGACAAATCTATAATTGCCGCCAAATTCATACAGGCGACAACTTTTTTAACCCACGTGATAATTGTGGTGATAGAAGTTACCTACGATATTTAAATAAAGAAGAGTGCGTTTTTCGTTTTTTGTTAATTGACCAATTTAAAAATCCTGTTGGCAACCTACTAAATACTGCATGCTAGCATACATCAGAATCACTTTTGAAAGTTTGATATTATTCAGAATTTTTGTTTTGGCAAACGATTCAGTTTTGGTTAATGCAGTTTGTAAAATTTGAAATTTATTAAATAATTCTTTAAGTTAAAACAGTAAATATTTAACCTTCTTCGTGCTTTTAAGCTTGTTAAATGATAAACTTTGACGTCTTTAAGTTCTGATTTCTAGCAAATGGGGAGAGCAGAAATAATGAAATTGAGTAATAGAAAGAAAAATTATCCTCAACTCACGATGCATAAAGAAAAATGTTGCCTTAGGCTCTATAGTTAACCGAGAATGAGGCGGGTCCGAAAACATCAATGGTTCTGTCGCTTATAATTTCTAAGAAAATTTGTAGTAATAGAGAATGAACGTTAGACGATTTACCGCTATCCGAAGAAATAACCTACGACAATCTGGGGCTAAATTTTAGTAAATATCTAATACTTTGCATATAAGTTAACGCTGAATGGGAAAAATGTGTAATGAATATAAAAACAAAATTGTAATAAATTGCATTTATTGGTGTGACAACGCCAACGGTCTTAATAATTAAAAAACAAAGCTAGTAACTAGTTGTTAACAGGGACTATTATTGAAATGTAATATGTTAAATTTCGGGCATCTGTATGTGCGCAGTAAATAAATTATTAGTATACAAAATGTAAAGTGAAAAAATAAAATATTAAAACATCATCTGACTTAATTACATTAAATTATGAGCAAGTGGAGCATTGTGTTAATTTATACTAAATAATGTAAAGCATAATTTAATGCAAATTATTCTGAAGTAATATTGATAACAGTACGAGGGAGTTTTTTAAGAAAATGGCTGTACAGACAATTGTTGTGCTGAACGTTGAAATATTCCGAAAATAGAATTGTATCACTATTAGCAAAATGTATTTCGAATAATAAATTTCAAAATATTTACCAAAGAAGAAATATATGCTTTCATATCAGTTACAAAATTTGTAAAGTAACACCGCAATTAAACCTTAATAAATTTACAAAAGTATAAAATAAATATAAAATAGCAATTTCTTCAAATTTGGATACGACTTATAAATTATGATTTTAAATGAATTTCACATATTCCTAAACTTTTAAAAACTCAATGCCGATAACGAGCTGTTATCGCTAGGCAACACCTGATAAAACAAAAGTAATACATGACCTTAGCCGATGCTACACATCCCAGAATTAATTAAAACGATGGAAGATAGGTAGCAGGTAGACGAATAATATCCTCGTAAGACCCTGGTTGTAAGGGAAGACCTAGCCATTGGTATAGAAACGCCCTCTAGGACGGAATGGATTCTATCATCTTAAAAATAACGCTCGTAAGGAAACTTAAATCGCAGTTTCTAGAAATAAATCTTTTCTCAAAACACGCATACACATTTCAAATTATTATAAAAGCGCGCACAAAAATGACTTCGTGTTATTAAATAACGAAAAGTAAATAACTTGAAATTAAAGCGTATACTGAAAATGATATTTTATACCAACGAACCATTATTGTTTTCTTCAAAAATTAAGCGAAAATAACCAGAATAAAAACGTTACAAACTAAAGGAGAAGAGAACTTACTAACACAGCTCTATCATTCAGATTTAATTCCAATTTCCATGCTTGTATTTGCTAATATTTGAAATAATCGTTAATAACATTAAAATTATTAATTAATCTACACATTCCAATTTAAAGTAAATTGAACACATTATTATGTTAATATTATTAAAATTTAGATTGTAATGTATTTTATTTAATTTTCGGAGTGAATTGTGTGGTCTTAAAACCTCGTAGCCTAACAATGGAAGCACGAGTTTGTTATTTGATAATGTTTTGTATTTTTCAACATAATCTCCCAAATTCAACGCACATCTCTTCCAGCGCAAAAATATCCTTCTAGAACTACAACTGCCTCTAGACTGGATAAATAAATGGCGCCGATCCGCTTCGGAGCTAAAACATTTGTGGCCAGATACAATGTCGTGGTAAAAAATTGTTTCCTTCTGCATACTGGTCTTTTCCAATTATTTTTTGCGTCTGGCTGGTATAAAAGGCTTGAATAGTATTCTGCTTTTAAATAAAATCGTTTTAGCGTTCCAAAACACCAATTCCTTGACCTTTCCTGCAAATAGATCCGACTGGAATTTTTTGAACAATCGGCTTCTGGCCACTGTTTCAACTGTTGTTTGGAGTCGGGTGTATAGTGAATTTCCACCTTGTCGAAATGTGTCTTCTTTAGGTAGCAGGAAATTATTAGATTCTATATATACGAGGGTCATTCGGAAAAAAGGTAGTTTTTTCCACAGAAATTATTATTGGTTATAATGAAACAAACATTTATTTTACATACAATTTGATACCTAAGCTACTTTTCTACATAGTCGCTCTTCAAATTTAAGCACTTGTACCGTTTTACCAGATTTTCTTTGCCGCCAAGTCGTTGAACTACTGATTAATGGCTTTTTAAAGTCCATCATCACTTGCGTAGTGATTTTCACCCAAGAAGTTTTTCAATTTGGGGAATAAGTGAAAATCACTAAAACTGCTGAAGCAAGTACTGTGTCAATGCAGCTACATGTGCAAGTTCACTATCGTGAAGGAGAATGATTCCCCTGGTCAGCATTCCGCGTCGTTTGTTTTGAATGGCGAGGCGGAGTCGGTGAAGCGTCTGACAGTAGGCTGTTGCATTTATGGTCTCACCTCTAGGCATGTAGTCGATTAGGAGCATACCCTTACGATCCCAAACACCGTTGCCATAATCTTTCTGGTGCTTAAAATTTGTTTTGCTTTTTTCGGTTTCGTTGGGGATGGCGAATGATGCCATTCCATTGACTGGCGCTTTGCTTCTGGAATGAAATGAGATATCCAAGTCTCGTCACCAGTAACAATGTGATTTAAAAGTTCATCATCATCCTTGTCAAAGCGACAGAGAAAGGTCAATGCCGTTGCCATTCGTTTGGTTTTGTGGTCGTCTGACAAAATTCGAGGAACCCATCTAGCACACACATAGTTATAGCACAGATCTTCCCTAACAATTTCGTACAACACAGTTCTTGAAATTTCGCGAAAGATGAGTGCAGTTCACTAATTGTGAAATGCCAATCTTCTTGAATTTTTGTTTCAATCCTTGCTTTGAGTCTGTCAGTCACAACTAAGGGCCGGCCCGAGCGTTCTTCATTGTGAACATTCGTCCGTCCGCCATTAAACATGACGCGCCATTTTCGAACTGACGCTTCGTTCATCATATTATCATAAACCTCAGTTATCTGTCTATAAATTTCGATGGGTCGGACTTTTTACGCATTTAAAAAGTGGATAACACTGCGAATCTTACACTTGGCGGGATCGTTAATTTTTCACATTTTAACGTCGTATATCTAAGCACTAATGAACCACAACGGATCGTAGCTGCCGCCAGACTGAAGCAAAAGAATGTCACAGTAACCGGTTAGCGTTGGTGCAGCGGGGACGCGGTTACTTGTCATAAAACAACGTTCTTTACTTTCCGAATGACCCTCGTATATATTTTTCAACTCATAAAAAGTTTAGACTTTGAAAGTAGAGAAATGTTACTACGCTAGAAAATTAATCTAATACCTGGAACATTTTGAAATAATTTAGTAGATTTTAACTTAATGCAATTATGCATAACTTTATAAAAATTAGTAACTTTTATTAACTTTTGACTACCAACTGTAGTGGAAACCTGTTAAATATCCATACAAATGTGTACCTACTCGTATTTAAATAAAACAATTTATGGACGTGGCTTTTTATTTTATCCATTTGCACTCATTTCGCATTGTTTCATCTATCTTTTAAATCAACAAAACGTGTTTATTTAATTAAGTATTAACAGTTATTTACAATGTGTGGTTTATCTCGTAAAAAGCGGCGAAAGAAAAATTAAATAAAAGAGATTAAGTTTGCGTGACAGCAGTCAATGGTTTTGAAAGGAACTGCCGTGAAATAATTTTAAAATATCAAAAAATGTTTGCTAAGGAATTACAAGATGTAAAATAAAAGTCGGCGTTGCCAGATTGTGATATTTTAAGGTTAAATAATTTAATAAAATCCGAAATTGGACGATTCGACCTTTTATCTTAATAAGCTTGATTCTATAGGCAATAGAAAGTATGGAAATAAAACCATTTAAAAGTTTATTAAAGTAATTTCGGATACAGAAATATGAATTTTTGTGTCGGTGCAATATAGAATGTTCCATATTAATGAATTCGTGGGAGTTTATGGATTTTCAGCTTCTACACTCCTAGTATGGAATACAGATTATGTAAATACGGAATACCACTAAAAAAGATAGAACTTCACTAAATTCTAAATTTAATGTTAAAACAACTTATTTAAAAACAAAATCTAAAAGGAGCAGGCGGTATTAATCTGTAAAAACCTACATAATTGAATACTAATTTGTAATGCAGTAAACTCTTAAACGCATAGACAATCAAAGATCAATAAATAATTTTAATGCATCTTATCTTAAATATTATGTTGGCAACAAGATGCCTAGATTTGCCTAAACTGAAACGTACGTACGTTTTAATGGAAACGTCAATTAACTTCTAGTGAAATATATTGAAGCGAGGAAAAACAGCTTAGCAAATTAATTAATATGTGAACTTAATTTCATGCAAGCCTAAATCATATTCTAGCCAGAGGAATTGAAATTGCACCTTGTATAGCAAAGTTCGCAAACATTTATTGAATTAAAATTAAAATATTACTTTAAAAACTGAATCAAAATTTCTTTCCTTATATCTTGACCCTACCTAAATAAGTTTCCTGCAAAGAATTGAAATTTATGAAAAGGTTGAAAGGATTAAATTATTTTACAAACGTCTCTTTGCAAAATTCGCAAACGAAAATTTTGTTTTTTTGTGTAAGGCACACAGTACATATTTTTCATAATGTCTTCGCCAAAATTGCATTTACAGTTGATTCAGCTGTATGCCTGTGAATTATGTGTGGCTTTGAATTTAAATTACTGCTTACCAAGAGCTTCAGAATCAAAATCAGTATCGTAATTATCGTTCAAATTCACAGTGACATCTTTCATCGCAACTCAGATGCACCCGGCTAATTTCAGCGGAGTTTTAAGGGTGGTTTTTAACAAATTACGACTGCAATATGTTCTTGTCTGTGTTCCACTATATGAAGTGATTGCTTATTATACTTGTCCAAATTAAGTGAAATATGTCGCCTTTGGTGTGGGAGAATTACTACAAAACAGTAAATGCAAAAATTATAGTCAAAAGGTCCGCAGATAGAAAGAAGTATAATGGCGAAACTGCGCTACTCCAAGTGCTGTACTCAGGTATATCTTTAAAATAAATAGAAATGAACCTTTACATTTAGAGGACTTTGAGCTCTTCCATAAATTTGGTTAAACCTACCTTTTAATATGGAGGGCCGGAACTTACAGACTAAATAAAAGCTAAAATAAGTAATAGTTGTTACATGCTCAGATATAGCAACGAAACGAGTGTATTTATTAGTAATTAAAGATTAAGTAAAACTTTCATTCATCTGCCAATTGCAATATAAAAAATGTCTTATTTTTAACTGCAACTAAATTATATAGGCTCAATAAAGCAAATGCATGATCCAAATTATATTAATATAAATAATGATTCATCTAATTTTCAGTACAAGGGATTAAACTACAGTATAAATGTACTATTGATTTATAATGTGTTCGATTAACAAGAATACAATTTTACGCCTTCATATATTTAAGAAAGACATTTGGACCTTTATATGTTGCCATTGTTCAAAAGAATTCATATTGAGGCGTTTTCGCTTTCAAAACTTACAGAATCGAAATGTTAAAGGCCAAAGAATGCCTTATTTTAAATAAAAGTTAAAGTTTGACATTACTAAAATTTCACAAAAGGTAAAGAAATTCACTTCCTTAATCCTATATTTATCCACTTCCTTAATCCTATATTTATCTTAAAGTTTACTAATCGTATGTATAATGCCACAGTATACGAGGGTGGTCTGAAAACTAAGGTAAGCAGTACAAAAGAAGGTATTTTATTCAAGTTTTTTACATTTATCATTTATCTCGATGCACTTGATCCAACGATGTTCAAGTCGTTTAATGCCTTCACTATTATAGAACGAATCTTGCGCCTCAAAATAATCATTTGTTACTACAATCACTTCCTCATTAGATGAAAATCTCTTTCCACCTAGCTATTTCTTCAAGTTTGGAAACAAGAAAATGTTAGATGGAGCTAAATCTGGATTGTAAGGTACATGACGAAGTATTTCGAATCGTAATTTAACTAATTTTGCCGTGACAATGTTCGATGAATGCGTCTGTGCATTGTCATGATGAAACAACACTTTCTTTCTTGCCAAATGCGGTCGTTTTTCCTTTAATTTTTCAATCAGCTGGTCCAATAACGATACGTAGTACTCGCCTGTGATTGTTTTGCCTTTTTGCAGATAATCTATAAAGATAACACCACGAGCATCCCAAAATACGGTGACCATAACTTTGTTAGCTAATGGAACCACCTTTTCTTTCTTCGGTGCACTGCAACCGGCTTCTACCCATTGTTTCGATTGAATTTTTGTTTCGAGGGTATAATAGTGCATACACGTTTTGTCAACAGCTAATAAGTCGACGCAAAAATTCGGGTCAAACAGTACTCAGAAGTTGTTACGCGCATTCGTTTCTGGTTCACAGTTAGCAGACGCGGCATCCATCTTGCTGATAGCTTTCTCATACCCAAGTGTTCATGTAAGATATGACCAACACGTTTATTAGATATACCTATAGTGTCTGCTATCACGCGCGCCTTTAATTGACGATCATTTAAAACAAGATCATTTCGTCAGTGGTATCCTCTTTCAGATGTCCTGATCTTGTCTCACCTTGGGTACGCGTACGGCCACGTTTACATTCATTCACCCAGAAACAAACTGTCTTAAATGATGGCGCAGATTCGCCGTGAACATTATCTGACTCTTCTTTAATTTGTTTGGGTTTTTCCTGGCGATATGGAAGTGTTTAATCACAGCACGAAATTTTTTTGTCCATATTCATAAACAACGTAACATGTTTACTTTAAACAACTGTAAGAGACAAAGGACGCAACGTATTTGGCTGAAACGTTGACAGCCGTCTTATAACATGATAGATTTGATAAATGACACGCATGCGTAGATTATGGCGCCATATCTATGTTAGTTACCTCACTAATCAGCCCGCCCTCCTCCAAGATATCTCACATAAATTGCACCATATCATACCAGCACCATGTGCGGTCAAAAAGAAGTTGATAGTCGTAATTAACGTACGCCCTTAAATGTATGGTTTTTGAAATAATGGGCTCGTTCAGCCGACACAACAGTTCAGTATGGTGACATGTTGAGTCTGTTGAACGCAAAATGTTTACCTATGGTGAGTGACAACGGTTGCTCAATATTGTTGCATCTGAAAAATTTTATGTTGCATTAGTTAAATTTTGATAAACAATGCATTATAACCTATCTTTTACACTCTATTTGTATTATAACCACAAAATTATATGCGCAAACAATTTTCTATTAATATAAAATAAATAATAGGAAGGAAGTTGTACTCCTAAAAGATTATGTAGTTATAAATAATAAATTAATTTAGTTTAGTGTAAGCATAATAAATGCAGGTATACATAAATATGTACCTAATAAATAATATCCTCTTCGAATAATTCATATAAGCCCAAATTGTTCCTTATTATTAGAAAGATACAAATATATAATTCACTTGATATAACCTTAAGAGGCTCCATTTGTACCATAATAATTCCTTATTTATATTTTAAAATGTTTAATAAGGAATTATTATGGTACAAATATATATATATATATATATATATATATATATATATATATATATATATAA
>JAHWXV010181217.1:0-16981 GCA_024586415.1 Phrixothrix hirtus
CAATGCCCATTGTTTTATATTTTTAACATTAGTATAAAAAAAGAATTTGTTAAATAAAGTATTAATAATATATCTTTAGTCTATTTATTTCCAGTAAAAAAACATATTTTTTTAGTTTGGCTCAAGGTACAAGATGTTAGTCCCAAGGTACATGAGCATAATGTATCATGGTTTAAAAATTATTTTTAGTCAAATATTTATTAAAAAGAATGTTGCATTACTTAAAAAAAGGTCTGCTAGAGACATCCAAATTATTATATTTCACAACACAATGTAACATGAAAAGAAAGAAATGCGAACGTGGTCCAAGGTACAACAGCTTCCCCTACAGTTATTAAAAATAAACAGAAATGGAAATTAATAGATGTTAATCTAGAATGTGGTTTTGCGTTTTATGACAAAACGATTTACATTTTGTTCAAAACTTCTAGCCTATGAAGATGTGTACGTTTACTAAATGAAGAATTCGCATATTAGGCAAGACAATGGAATCCGTATTGTAACTGAAAACGAAAAAAAAACAGCGCTGAAAAAGAAGAAATAGTTGAATCAAGTTTCTCCTCCAATCAAGAATATTTAATCAAACTTTTACACAAATGAAGGATTTTATATAACATTAATCTGTATTTATATGATCTTCAATGAGTGTAGATTTTGTTATCAATAAACCTAGAGTCATAAATACAGTTCGTCGTTGGTTCATTGAATATTTGTGTAATTGATAATATTAGGTACCCAGAAAAGCGTTTGCCGTTTTTATGCGAAATATTAGAACAGCATATTTTTGGTTTGAAATAAATTTAATCATCAACATATGAACCTTCGCACTCTATAATCTTTTCTCAAAAATTTAACAACTTATCAATTTCCATTTTCAAAAAAATTTTCAGTTTTATCAAGAATAAATCTTAACACTTCTTTTTTCTAATCAGTATCATTATTGAACTGAGGAATATGTAGAAATGTGTTGGTGAAACGTCTGGCAAATATGATGGATGATGCATAATCTCCCATTCAAGCTTTACTATTTTATTATAAGTCACCATTTCTACGTTAGATCTAGCATTGGCCTGAAGAAACAAAGATTTCTTCCTGTTTGCCAATGCGGACCAGTTTTTCAGTTATTCCTTCTAAACTTGTCCTAATTAGTCACAATAGTAGTAATGGTTTCTTCCAATTCTAAAAACTCATAATGAATGATTTCTTCAAAAGTCCACTAAATACGTTGCAAAAGTTTTCGTTTGAAACAAGCCTTTGAAACCAGTTACGAGAAGTTTCTTCCTTTATTGTGTCTTCTCTATAACCATAGAAATTTTTCAACATACTTTTAACGTGTTGGAACCAAGTTTAGATGCGTACAATAAACACGGATGGATAATTTATTTGTAGTCAGTCATATTATGTTGATAAACGAATATATAGATTGACGATTGACTGCTCAAAATATGTTAATTCAAATTGTTTGTTTTTTACAGCCAGTAGTGAGTTATAAAATTCCAGAAATTAAAACTAACAAAAATTGATATTATTTTACCGATAAGCTTACAGTATAAATAGTATCTGCGTAATTTACATTTCTCGTTGCCTGAAGGTCCTCACAAAATTAATGCAAAACCTTTTTAGCAACAAATTTTTTTATCAATATTCGGTATTAAATTATTAATGACCAATTTGGTGTACAATTCGTTATGAGAAAGAAATTCATTTCTGTGTTTTGAACAAAAATGACTGCGTTCTTCTTTGCAATAAAGATTATCCAGTTTCTTGACCTTTGAACCTACCACACTATAAATCCTTTGGCCGCTTTATTTTGGTGAAAAGTGCAGAAAGCGTAATAATGAAGTTATTTGGCAAACCGAATTGTGAGTGTAACAGAATAAACAAGGAATTCCTCATTGTTATGAAACGAACTGTCAAATAATTTTGAACAAAAATTGTAAATAAATTTTTAAGCTCAAATCGATTTTCTTTCGTTTTTGGTCACATTCCAATTGTAACTTTTTTCTTTTTCGTTTTTTATTTTTAGGTATGATTAGTAGACCTTTTAACTAGTACATTGTGGCATCACCAGAGAAATGCCTTTGATAATCATAAATTAATAAAATTCATTAGTTAATGTTTTTGGTTACCATTATGACTCCTTTTTGTAAAATACATTTTTACCATTTCAAGGTCCGCTTAACGAAACCATTGCAATTGATTAGTAAAAACGCAAAACCAAAATTTGTTGAATGTTCGTACATCTTTGGTTTAATCTTGTTAAATAAATTTAGTTTTCGAATTTGTTTCGGATTCTACAAAAATCTCGGTTTTTGGTTGGAGTATCTAGTTTTGAATTTGAGTACTTCTTTCAATGATTGCAGTACCTACTGTTGGGGATAAGTATTCTGTATAAATGTTTATTTAATAATTTTTACTTTAAATGACTTCATTAATGGTCTTAAATTATGGATTTAATGTAATGGAGCATACTGTATATATTTTATACGACCTCATATTTACTTTATAAAAATATAATTAAAATAATTTAATAAAATAAGACAATTACGAGACAAAATTTTTATATTTCTTTTGAAATATAATTTTAAATGTTTAGGTAATTATTTTTAAAATTGATAGAACATTTAATTTCGTTAATGTGATAAAATATTTTAGAGTTATATTTTTTTAGATATTTATTTTTGGCGTAACTTTAAAGAAAATAATAAAAATTCCAAACTCTCTGTTTAATTATTAAAGAAATAAATTTTTGTTTGCCAAGATTCACATCGTTAACATTTCTAGGTAAAATTTTGGCTATTGTTTTATTTCCTTAATTTTTAAACGCGCTAATAAATTGAATTTTAAAATGCGTTTTTAACATTTTAATAAGAATTAAAGATATATACAAATTATGGTTAATAGTAATTCTAAATGTTTGTATTTGCAAATTTAATTGTTAAAAATTATGTAGTTTACGTCAGGGAAACGCATGCGATAAAATCCACCCTATGTAATGGAGCGGGGAGGTGTGCGGCCGGAGCGTCCAACACGAGGGGCGCGCGCAAAACCACCTGGCGTCGTGCGCTCCCCATTCAATTCAGTATCGACCGGCTGCCAGTTTCAATTTCATGGAGCGATACTAATCGAAACTAAGCACACGATGTCAATTTGACCTCTAAGTGGTGTTTTGGTGATTCATTAGTAGTGTATATATTTTATGTGAAAATGTGCAGCATTACTGAAAAATGCTTTTCGAAATACAAGCGAACGAAGTTTACTGAGTCGACATCGCGACGCTCGACACAGTAATAAACAAAGTTAAAACAATGTTTATCCCTTTTATATCGGTTAATTTGGTGTCATAGTATTTAAAATACAGCAGGCTTGAAGTTCTTCTGCAACATGTGAGTGTATACAGTGATTTGTGCGTATGATGATGGATAATATCGGTAAGATGATAGAACAGCAGGCACTAGGTGAACAAGCGGTCGATTCTGATGATACAAGCGCGCATGCGGTATCTAATAGCATGGAGACGCAAGGCGTCCGCATGAGACTTGTATCCCGCGCGGTAATAGAACGTCGACTTGTTAAACAAGAAGAAACCGATGGCCAGCTGTCTGTTATCGTTCAGCCTCAGGAGGATTCTCGTGATTCTGAATTACTTAGTCCTGGAAAGTTGTCCCCTACGTCTGTCACCGTCGCTAATATGATAGACGCAGGAGATTTTCGCGCCTTACAACCGGAACCTACTTATCAAACATTAACTTCTGTGAATGGTCGTATGTCACCTCCAGGATATAGTCCGAATTCTTCATACGCTACATTAACTCCATTACAACCTTTGCCACCTATATCCACAATGTCTGATAAATTTGCATACGGACATGCTAGTAATGTTACTGGTTCGTTTACGGTAATGCAAAATAATGGTCTTGGTATTGGATTGGGAATCGGCTCCGTCAATGTAAATACCGCGTATACGATGCAGAATATGGGCATGTCACCGCCACATAATTATTCGTCACCAGGTATGGGAATGCAACAACAATCAAGCCCCATAAGTCCTCAAAGTGTATATAGTCAAAATGGTTTGCCGTCTCCACAGAAAAGCATGTCTCCTCCAAGTTACGATTCTCCTTATGCGACTCAAAGGGAAATTGTGGGTCGAGCGCTTCAAAGTCCAACCCTTAGTCCTTCTTCAGCGTCACTAAATTCACCTGGAGGCACTTTAGTTACTAGTTTTAGTAGTGCTACTATTAATGGACTTGCGATTCATCATCCACCTACGCTTGTTCAAATAACATCACAACAACGAGATTGTTCGCCTTCACCACCTGTAATGAGGTTACAACAAGTACCTTCCCAACAGCAACAACAGCAGCAGCAACAACAGCAGCAGCAACAACAACAAACACAGCAATCCCAACAACCTCAGCAGCAGCATCCTCAGCAAACAGCAACTTTACAGCAGTTACAAACAAAAACTACGACACCTAATTCATTAACTGTCACAACTATAACAGCAGATGTTGAAGAAATTAACACCAAAGAGTTAGCGCAACGTATAAGTGCCGAACTTAAACGTTATAGCATTCCTCAAGCTATATTTGCCCAAAGAGTGTTATGTCGTTCTCAAGGAACTTTGTCAGATTTGTTGAGAAATCCTAAACCATGGTCGAAACTTAAATCTGGCCGAGAAACCTTCAGAAGAATGTGGAAATGGCTGCAAGAACCAGAGTTTCAAAGAATGTCCGCTTTACGACTTGCAGGTCAGTATTTTTATATACATAAGCAGTATGTTAAAGGATTGGTAAGTATAACTGTTAAATTATTTTCAAACAGGTCTGTGTTAATAAATGTAGTTTTTATTAACATTTTTATCAATGAAACGTATACTTATTTGTTAATTACGTTATCTCTACTTTACATTCTTGTTTATTTAAAATAAATCTAAGGTTAGTACGATGACCCTGTAAAGGTATACCCGCATTAAATTTCTGTCATAGTACATTCCTTTTTTATCAACATTTTGTGAAGTATCTAACTTCCTGTGATCATATGATACTATACAGTAAAGATTGTTTGAATATTTCAAAATTAAAATAGTTAATAATATGGCAAAATAAACTAAACCAGTTTAGTAGAAGGCAGCTATGGTAAACAATAAGTTTCGTTTATTTCGAATTAATTAAAAAGTAGAAGACCGTCATTTTTAGCACAGTCCTGTTTAGAATTTATAAAATTAATGAACAACAATGACAAATACTAGATATACGATTATAAAATATGTAATTTATGTTTTTATTTTGAACATACAATTTTGTTTACTTAAATTACGGTAAATAGGCATGTTTTAATGGGGCTACAGCGCGTGCATGGTACGCGGTCGATTATTTGAGGGTGACTATATAAATCAAATTATAAATTCATAAGTAAAATCGTAAAATCATTTTTATATTTTTTTATATTTATAAATAAAACAATATTTAAATTTAAATAAAATTTTTCAATTTAATTTTTAATAAATAAATATTTTTAAATTGAGACAAATTAATGCATGTAAAATAGGTATTTCGGAACTTTACTATTACGAAATCGGGTAAACTAGGGTTAATTATATTACGAACATACGGCTGTATTAAATCGCACAATGAGTCATTTTATCTAAACGGGTTTCCTTCAAACGAGGTATTATTTTATAGACGACTGTAATATTTAAATGTAACGCGCTTGTTTTTATACAGTTTAAACGTGTAATTAATTTGATCATTGAATTGATGTTTGTTGCAGATGCTGTTAATTTTTAAAAAATGAAAAAAGCTCTAATTTGGGGTGGCAATAAAAATCATCATTTAAATAAATTTGTATGTTAATCAAATGTCCCAAATCGAGACAGACTTAATCGATCAATTCTTTTAAATTCTAAAATTTGTTTGAAGCCCTATTAAATAGTTTTAGTTGTTCGTTACCAAAAACGTAACAAGGTTTAATAAAATTCCATTAGATCAAAACAGTAAATGTTACATATTTAGTATTTGTTTGTTGACTACTCTCTTGTTTTCATTGCAGACTGCCAGATGCGCAATGTAAACGTGAGGGCAGTCAACCCCAAGCGAAGAAAACCGCCCTCTTCTTCATGCTAGTGAGTCTATTTGTCTGTCTGTCTCGATGTTCGGGCCGGCCCGATGCATGATCCCTAATTTTTAAAATAATTTCAATTTTCTAACGGTTTTTATGTACATTTAAAATTTACTTATTTGTGCATGGCCCATTGCATAATTGTTATGCATGCCTTATCAGTTTACTTTATTTAAATATTACTGTATAAATTACAATAGGTAATCCCTGCATAAATGATAACCGTTAGTTTGAATGTGCCGTTTTTTATTTCAATTGTTCAGTGTGCTTTATTAATTTTGAATGCCATATTGTTATGTAATGTAATATTTAAATATCAGAATGCCTAATAAACTTTTTAGTGCATTGTGCAAGTACGTAGTGACTATTAGAAAGGGCACAAAATGTATAAAAAGCATTTCAATATCTCTTAGATTGTCAAGTACGAAGAAGGACCTAAATTTCAAATGTACCAATAATAAATACAGGATGTCAAAAATTACGAGCTAGTCATCAAAATAAGAAAAAGTTCCTATAAACATGATCCCTAAATTGCATACCTATGAAGATTAATTCAAATCCAATTATTTCTGAACGAATTGATACAATATTCTGAAATTTTGGTCACTTACCTAATTTTGTAAACTGTTTTCTTTTAATTCCATTTAGAAATTATATTTTCAGGTAGGTTTAAAATATTTTCTTATTCCAACCTTTTTGTGTCAATTTTTTGAAACTTAATTCAAAATAATGAAATAATGTTTGTTTTTCAGAAAAAAGTTCTCTTGCTGTCTAGCTGCATTCATTTTTGAGCAAAACTAATTCAAGTGTTGTGTGGCATTCTACCGTGCACCTACAAGTTTGGGAAAAAATTCGCTCAATTTTCCCTAAGTTTTGTCGTTTGTCAAATTAATTTGACATTTAAAGTCTCGTTTTTTGAAATTTAAATAAATTCAGTTTTTGCAAAAATGTATGCTTACTATACAATGCTTGAAATGGCATACATGCAACCAGGATACGCGATCTTGGTAGGAATTGATCTATTAAACCCATGCATTAAATAACCGAATTTTACGACGTGTCGAAGTATATTAATCAGAAGGAGTAAGCCACTAATTGATATGTCTTACTTTGCATAAAAAACTGTTCCACACGTACTATTTTCAAAGGCTGCATTCTTTATAATTACAAATTATTATGCCAGGTCAACATTTTGTGACTTGTTTTTGAAAAACGCTACTGCTTATCCAAATTTTTTACATAATTTCATGATAATAGACGAGGTGGGATTCCTAAAAAATGAAATCACAAATTTTTATAATAATCATCGATGGTGTGACGAAAATTGTCAGGCGACATTTAAAAGTAGGCATCAAGACCGATTCTCTATTATCTTTTCTATTACCAAATTGGTATTATTTTACATGAAAATAGACTTTGTGTTACTAAAAATTATTTTTAAAATTTCAAAGAATTTCAGATTATTAAGACTCGAATACATACCTTTTTAATCAATAATTTTCCTTGTTAATGAAGAAAGTACCATTTGACTAAAGAAGAGAAATGTGGTTTATCCACGATTGTGCCCCATTTCATTTTTCTTTAAATATCAAGCACGTTGGCTAGAACGAAGTGGTCTAGTAGATTAGACCTGAACCCGACTGATTTTTATTTTTGGGGTCATCTATAGTCTGAGGTATACGCGGAATCTATTACAAACCTTAAAATCTCGGTTAATATTTTTTCGCTAGTTTTTGGGAAACCCCACTGTCCATCCAAATTTTGTACACAATATCATAATAACAAATGAGGGAAATTAAGAAAAGACTCAATCACCAATTTTTATAATAATCATTAACGGTGTGACAAAAATACCCATGTGACGTTTGAAAGTAGATATCAAAATCGGTTCTCTATTAACGTGTGGGTAGGTCTTATTGGTGATAAATTGATTGGAACCCTTGCTTTGTCAAATAAGTATCTTTTTACATGAAAATAGACTTTATGTTATTAAAAATTTATCTTTTAATTTCAAAAAGTTTCAGATTATGAGGATCTGAGTACTTAAACCTCTTAACTAATGATTTCCCTTGTTAATGGAGAAAACATCACTTGCCAAAAGAAGAGAAATGTGATTTACCCACAATAGTGTCTCATTTCATTTTTCTTTAATTGTCAGGCAACATTTGTAGGAATTTTTGGACGACGATAGGTAGAACGAAGCGTTTCAGTAGATTAAGCGCAACGTTTCTCTAGCCTGAACCCTCTCTATTTTTATTTTTGGGATCTCTGAAGTTTAAAGTGCACTCGAAATCTATTACAAGACTTAAACCTACAGATTATGATGCCCGATTAATCTTTTTCCGCGGGCTTTTGGGAAAGGCTACTATGATTCAAATTTTGTGCACAATGTCATCGTAATAAATGGGGCAGGATTAGTAAAAGATGGAATCACCAATTTTTATAATAATCATTAATGGTCTGACAAAAAACTAGGAACCAAAATAGGTTCTCTGTTAACGTGTAGATAGGCGTTATTGGTGATATATTGAAGTATCATTTTATATGAAAATAGTGGTGGTGTTACTAAAAATGATCTTTAAAGTTTTTAACAATTTCAGATTACGAGAGCTTCAGTACTTAAACTGCTTAGCCAATAATTTCCCTTGTCAATGAAGGAAGTATCACTTGGCCAAAAAAGAAAAATATAGTTTATATATGACGGCGTCCCATTTAATGTTTCTTTAATTGTCGGGCAACATTTATACCGAATTTTTGGACAACGCAATGATGAGTAGGGCGGAATGGTTCAGTAGGTTGAGCATCACGTTCTTATGGCTTGAACCCCCTCTATTTTTAGTTCTGGAGCCATCTGAATTCTAAGATGTACGTGGGACCTATTAGTAATGAGACTTATTTGTATGAGCGAATCTAGGTTGCTTATAACGAGATTCTTGCAGATAAGAAGCAAAATATGTGTTGAAATAAATAGGAACCACCTCAAACTGTTTTGACGTTATCGTTATGTATTAGGTATTAAAATTAATAAAAAATCGAATGGAGAAGTTTGCAGCGAATTTTTTCCCGAATTACTAGGCGCAAAGTAAAATACAAGGCAATACCTAAACTCGCATTTCTTAAAACCGAATGCAGATAGTGGTATACATCAAGAGAATCTTTTTGTTGAAAAAATTCATTCTGCCATTCTTTTGAACTATGATACACAAATAATTCAAAAAAGAAAATGTTTTAGAATCACCTGAAAATACAATTTGTAAAAGAAATTCGAAATGAAATTTTATATCGTTAAATGCAGCTTACAAAATTAAGCGAGTTGCCAAAATTTCAAAATTATTGTTTTTTTAGAAATTATTGAATAACAATGACATTTTCAAATCAATCTTTAAACGGTAGTATCTCCGTTAGCATACATTTTAAGGAATTTGTTTATAGGACTTATTTTCTTAAAGACTATTCAATAGAATTAGTTACAGCTTTAAAATTTGTGGGTACAATATGTTTAATGTATTTCGATTTCTTAATACATACTTTTTATTTAATTTTTAAACATAGTTTTAACTACTAGTGTCTCCTTTATATTGTAAAGGAACTATTTAATTGTATACAACTCTTTATTTATCTTCACTAAACTACAACTATTTCTTTACACACATCCACTTAAGTATTTATTTGATAGTATTCTAATAATAAACGTTTATATTCCTATTTATCTATAACAGCTTTTAACAATATAAGATTCTGAGCAAAAACTGAAACTAAAGGAATTTAATCTGCTTTATATAGAAAGAAGAAGTTTAAAAAATTCTACATGAGTAAGGAATAAAATTAGTCATAATGCTGATGCTATAAATTTCAACGCCATGTCTCATTGCTGTACCTTGAATTTATTTATTTAGATATCAGTTACAGTAATGAGTCATTTGTGATTACATCATTTATCTTAGTTATATGGAACTTTCTGGATTGTTCCGGAATGTTCTATTAAGATTTTATTGTTTTTAATTTTGTTACACTGCCCTCTGCTTAAGACCGTTACGTCCTGTAACAATGACCTTGGACTTTGCTCTTGCAATGGCCCTATGCTTGGTTACGAATGCCGGAACTGCCGCCCCATTTCTTAAAAAAGTTGCAATACATAAATTTCGTTGTGGGTAGTGTCCCTCTTGGACCCATCTACACACCAGGTCCTTGATATCAGTGTTTAGAAACACTATCTCTAACATAGTTAAGCTGATATAGACCGCAACCGAGCTTAGGTATGGCTAATTTTCTACTACCACCGCCACAAAATTTGTTTCTTTAGGTTCCATAATGTCTTCCATAAGTCTTCATAACGTGGTTTCCAATAGGACAAGGCTTTTATTATGAAGTAGTAAATGCTTTGCATTCCTTGGCGATGATAGTGCAGTAGGTGACAGGCCTTTCCAATTTCTGGCCCTTGCTGCTGTATTTCTTCTATTTCTTCACGACTGCGATGCCATGGGACATTCAGACGTCTTTAGCGATACATGAGTCAAGGGATACTCCTCTGGTACATCAAACAAATTTCTGTATTCCTCAACGGTAACCCAAAATCGACCTTTGTGCGATCCCGAATAGGTTGGCATAAATTGCTGTCCCGGTTCTGCATTCTGCATATAGAGCTAACCGACGCTTATGAACAATTTTGGGTTTTTCTCTAGGAAATTTCATTATTCGATAGACTACAACGTTGATTCTTTTTATCACTGTCACGGAGCTAATCAAAATCTTTGCAGTTTGGGACATAGTCTCCTCATCGCTGAGTCTGGTATAGCCAGACTAGATCAATGGGCTGAACTTCTTCTGTTTTAAAATTTGCATCATATTGCAATTTCATTCGATCACTGGCAATCTGGATGTTCTTGCGAACTTTTTCATGAATTGAGTTTAGTTACTTCCAAAGACCTTCGGCATATGAATTTCTAGCAATCTTCTCCTCTCCAGGCTTGCTATCAAATTCCAAATCACAAGGTAATCTAATTTCACACATAAGTAACACTTTAGCTGGAGTCTCTCTTGTCTCGTTTACATCTGACCGATATGTGATCAAGAACATGTGGAAGTGTTAGTCCCAATCTCTTTGATGGTCTGAGACAAATTTTGACAAATACTTTTCCATTGTTCGATTCATGCATTCTACCATTCCGTCTGGGTGTGAATGAAGAGCAGTCGTTCTGGTCTTGCATATTATCAATAGCTAGCAGAGATTTTGGAATAAGGTTGATTCAAAATGTCTTCCTTGGTCTGAATTGTAATTCGAAAGCAATTCCTAAACAGCTAAATAGTTCTTTCGCCAAGACTTCGGCCACTGTAACTGCCTCTTAATTAGATAAAGCGTATGTTTCTGTCCATTTACTGAAACAATCCATTTCAATTGGGATTTATTTGTCTCCTGCTTGTGTTTCCGGAAATGGGCTACCCTTTCAAATGGACTACCCACATTATATTGCGCCTCATCGGATGCTTTTCGCCTCCCCAATGGACCGTTCCTTGAAGCGCAGAGTTTACATTTTTGGCACCTCTCCTTAACATCGTCTCTGCAGCCTATTCAATAGAATCGTTCATGGACCTTTTCTATGGTTTTATTTACACTGCCATATGCCCTCCTAATGGACGTTGCAAAACTTCGGATACTGTGTTTCTTGGAACCACTAACTGTAATCGTCTTTCACTTCGATCATCATTTTACAGGTCTCATTTCAAAAGGTCATTCTGGACCTGCAATGAATCCCATTGAGACCAATATGCTTTAACGACGGGATTAAATGGGACCACTTCCTTCCAACCTGGTTTTTGACCTTCATTATTTCATTTTAATAACTTCAGATCTGGGTCACTTTCTTGATCTTGCTTGACATTATTTGGATTTCAGTTATCTTCAACTTTTGACTCTAACCAAGAACAGTGCTTACAATTTTCTGGGCAAGGCCGTCTTCATAATGCATCAGTGTTTGGATCATTCCTTTCCGCTCTTCAACTTGCAAGTCATATTCTTGTAGCCATTCAATCCATCTCGATATTTGACTTTCTGCATTTTTAAACTATAGTAGCCATTTCAATGCTACACAGTCAGTTCACAATAAGAAATTTCGCCCATAAAGGTATTTGTAAAACTATTCAACAGCCTTTATCAATCACAAGAAATTCTTTGCACGTAACATAATAATTCCTTTCAGGTTGGACACTTTGCTAAAATATCCAATGATTCGTTCTTGTCTGTTTTGGATTTGAAATAGCACTAAGCTGATGCCGACGTGGCTAGCATCTGTATCTATGACAAATTTTCCCTCCATTCTAGGGTAATTGAGTATGGGTGCAGTTCGTTTAAGTGTTTCAAATGATTTCTGGCAGCTATTGTTCCATAAATACGGTTGATCTTCTTCAGTAAATTTTGTAAAGGGTTTTGAAATGTTCGCAAATCTAAATCGACGATAGTAAGTAAGTGGATAATCCCAAAAAGCTTCGTAATTCATGTTTATCGTTTGGTTATGGCCATTCTCGTACAGACTGGATTTGCTCTGGGTCAGATACCACACCTTTCCCAGAAGCCACATGACCCAAGTATTTCACTTTGTTTTGAAAAAAATTGCACTTTTTCGAACTACGCTGTAATGTGCACTTTGCAGTTTTTGAAACACTTCTTCAAGAGTTTTCAGGTATTCATTAAAGGACTTCCGATAACTATGACATCATCCAAGTATACTAGACCCGTTTGCAAATACAACTCTTTCAGGATCAGCTCCATTAGCCCTTCAAACGTCGTTAGTGCATTACACAATCCAATGTGCATCAATGTCAACTGTGAGAGACCAGAACCAATTGATTGTGCTGTTTTCTCCTGGTGTTTAGGCTCCATACCGACTTGTCAATATCCACTTTTCATGTCTAAGGTCGAAAACCATTTGGAACTGGAAAGTGTGTCTAAAGTGCTGTCAATTTTGAATACAGGGCAGTTGTCCTTTTTGGTCACATTATTGAAGCGATGGTAATCTATACAGAATCTAGTGCTACCATCTTTTTTCTTAACTAGTATAACTGGTGATGCCCAAGGACTTCTGGATAGCCCTATTATAATTTCACGCGCCATGTCATTGATTATCGTGTCGATTTCCTCTTTTTTGAATAAAGGCAGCCTCCTTGGTCGTTGACGTATTGGTTGGACATCTCCAGTATTTATCTTGTGGGTCACAACGTTTATTCTTCCTACACATTCTGCCCAAAAGTTACCTTCCGGTTGACCCATAACTATTGTTTACCTCTTAGCGTCACCTCTTATACTAGGATTATGTTTATTGAGTGGTCATATCGTTGGTTAATGTGTATTTCTTCGTCAACTCATATGATGTGATTTTTAAGTCTAAAGCGTAGCCAAACTGAAACATTATATCCATACCCATACCCATACCCATACCCAATATCAGCTACGAGTATACGGTACATAAACTTCCTACAATCGATCTTAATATTTGTAATAATTTACCCTTGAATGGTTACATAGTTTGCTGTTGCTGTACGTAATTGCAGCTGTAAAAGCAATAATTTTCCATTCTCAACAATATTTGGTTTCACCATTGTCTTCGTTGCTCCTGTATCCAGCAGCATTTGACAATTCTGCTCTTCGATTGTTCAATTAAGGTAAAGACTATTCGATTTGTTTCAATGATACAACTTGGCCAGTGACTTCCGGGACATGGCTATCAGAGATCGATATTTGTCCCTTCACATTGATCCTATCTAGCTTTCCTGATGCTTTGTATTATCAACAGGACTAATTATAGCCTCCTGGCTATTTTTCTGTATATATCCCCATTTACCGCAATTCCAGCGTCATCGTTTACATCCATTTAGTTTTTGTGTCTTCAGTAATCCCAAAAACATCTGTTCTAGACTCTCAACACCTTTTTCGACTTGTTCGACTGCACGTACGCGAGCGTGGCTTTTCAATGCCTGTTGACCGCTTCAAATTCAATGTATGAGTAAATGCACTAGCAAGATTACGCGGACGGGCTAACCTAAGTACCTGTTGTGTTTCGGAATCCGAAAACCTTCCACAAATGTTTGCACCCAAATTTGTTCAATAAAACCTTCTAGTACTGTTAGGTATGCTGATCTCAATTTCAGCTTCGAATTCCTGGGGATTCTCCCCAATTTTCTGCATTAGATTCCTTAACTGGGTATAGTAGACCTGTAGTAGATGTTTATCCACATATCGCATTTTCAAACGTGAATCAAGGTAGTCGAAATTATACTACAAGTCGTTTGGTATGGTTTGTAGAATGTCTAGGGCATCTGTCTGGTTCATCTAGTTAATGCTGCAGTTGCCACAAACTGTTTATGGTAATTGGCCTCAGATGTCTTTTTATCATACGTGAGTATTTTAACGTATTTTCTAGTGTTTGGCATGCAATTTTCAATAACAGGCAAGTGGTCAACTTGCTGCACATTCCCTTCTATTGATTGTTCATGAGGAATATAATGCGCTTCCTTCTTGAACCTGCTGACCTTTTTATATTTACGGTGATGAGGATAAACTTTTGATGTAGTTCATCACACTTTTAGGTTACCTCCTCGTACTTTATTGATGTCATTGGTAACGTCTTCTATTTCTTTTGTTAGGTGTTGTAGTTTAATTTGACTTAATTTAAATTCTTCTTTTAATGCATTTGGTTTGAATTCATCGATTCCATTTCCTTTTTTACTTTGTTTGTAATTTATTCTTATAAGTGATTTTGGCTTGACTTAATTTCATTTCGTAATTTATTTTGATTTGCATTAATCGAAAGCATTGCCTCTTTTAATTTGTTTGTAATTTCTTCTTGCAATTTATTTTAGTTTTAAGTTTATGGATACCATTTCCTCTTGCAATTGATTTTGACTGGAATCCATTTTTACTTCCTGTTACCTATATGAAATATAATATAGAGAAATAATTGTTTTCGTCCAACATTTTCGATGTCGAAATTTTAGTGGAAGTACGTACTTTCTGGTCCCCTAAGTCCGAGTCATGCTTTTAAAAATTGGTCCATATGTGTGTGCGTGTGCTTGTGTGTTGGTGTGTATGTGTGCGTGTGTGTTCGTGTATGTGCGTGTGTGCGCGTGTGTGTGCGTGTGTGTGCATGTGTGTGCGTGTGTGTGCGTGTGTGTGCTGTGTGTGTGCGTGTGTGTGCGTGTGCGTTGTGTGCGTGTGTGCGTGTGTGTGCGCGCGTGTGTGTGCACGCGTGTGTGCGTGTATGCGTGTGTGCGTGTGCGCGTGTGCGTGTACGCGTGTGCGTGTACGCGTGTGCGTGTGCGCGTACGTGTGCGTGTGCGTGTACGTGTGCGTGCTCGTGTGCGCGTTCGTGTGCGTGCGCATGCCCATGAGCGTGTGCTAATGCGTGTGCATGTACATGCGGGTGTACGTGTGCGTGCGAATGCGCGTGTGCGTGCGTAAATGGGTGCGTTATTACGTGCGTGTGCGTATGCCTGCGTGTGCGTGCATGCATGCGCGTGCGTGCGCGTGTGTGAGTGCGTGCGAGAATGCGTGCGTGCATGCGTACGTGAGTGCTTGCGCGTGTGTGCGTGCGTGCATACGTGAGTCAGTGCGTGCGTGCGTGCGTACGTGCGTGCGATTTTACGTGCGTGTTTGTGTGTGTGTGGTGTGTGTGTGGTGTGTGTGTGCGTGTGCGTGTGCTTGTGAGTGTGGTTGTGCGTTTGCATGTGCGTACACGTGCGCGTGTGCGTACGTGTGCGCTTGTCCGTGTGCATATGCGTGTGCGTGTGAGTGTGTGTTTGCGTGTGCATTTGCGTGCACGTGCTCGTGCGTTTGTTAGTGTGCATGCGTGTGCGTGTGCGTGTGTGTGTGTACGAACAAAATATCTCTAAAACGAAAAGTCGTAGATAAATGAAATTTTATATTTGAGTTTGTATCCATCCTCACACGCAACTGCAACATTTTCATTAATATCCAATAACCGAAAGTGCCACTTTACACTTGTCAAATTTGGTTTTTCGCGATTTTCTCGAAATAAGCTCCAACGATTTTTTTAAAATTTATTGTATTTCTTAGACATTTAATATCCTTTCATGTAATTAAGACAATTTCTCAGAAAAATGTCCGTAAAACGAGTAACCGGAAGTAGTCCTACCATTAACTACGAATAAAATAACTATGGAACTGAAAGTCCTAAATAAATCAAAATTTGTATTTGAGATTCTAACTACCTTCGTATGCTAAATCAATAATTTTGTTAAAATCGAATAACCGGAAATACCATATTTCTGTTATTCTTAGTTATTTTTCGAAATTTTCGGTTTTGCAATTTTCTCGAAATCGGCTCTAACGATATTTTTAAAAATTATTGAGGTTCTTAGATATTTAATGGCCTTTCACATAGTTTAAGCTGTTTCTCAGAAAATTTTCCGTAGATTGAGTAACCGGAAGTACCTTCGCCGTTAACTCAAAATAAAATAACTACGAAACTAAAAGTCCTAGCTGAATGAAAATGTAAATTTGTAGCTATAACCACATTGGTATAGCAAATCAAGAATTTGGTTAAAAACGAATAACCGGAAATTTCACTTTATTTCTGTCATTTTTAGATATTTTCCGTATTTTCTTTTTTCGCGATTTTTTTGAAATTGGTACCAACGATTTTTTTAAAAATCAGTACATTTCTTAGCTACTTCATTCCGTTTTGTATGAAGTAAGCTGCATCTCTAATAAATGTTCGGAAATTGAGTAACCGGAAGTATTTAGGCTATTAATTGTGAACAATATATCTCAAAAACTAAATATGATATATGAATGAAATTGTATATTTAAGTTTTTTATATTCTGCACATGAGACGTCAAGAATTT
>JAHWXV010181237.1:0-13014 GCA_024586415.1 Phrixothrix hirtus
ATATATATATATATATATATATATATATATATATATATAGAGAGAGAGAGAGAGAGATAGAGAGAGAGAGGCAGAGAGAGAGAGAATTCTAAACCTAACAACAAAATACACTGCTTTAAACATCCAGATCAGTTGACTAAATACCTTTTTGAAGTCCTCAATGCCATGCTCTGCGTAAACAGCTTTTTACGTGACTTGGATAACATTAAAAATTTACTTCAACAGACTAGTGTTTCATGGCACCTTCAAAACTTTTCCTACTACGCGCAGTGAATAAATTAGTTACACCATCCTTCTATTTATATTAAGTATATTTTAATGTAGGGTCCTTTTTGAAAACTTTCGATAAATACCCTTTCTTGTTTTGATAATTTTCTTTGCAACTCTTAAATCACTATATACACACGAATGTTTCAGCAGTGACAGCAAGATTCCGGCATTTTGGGAGATGGCTTCTTTAGAGAGGTGTAGTGAGACTTAATAAAACTGTAACCAATAAATCAAATGTTTGCTCGAGGAGTTCTGTTAAAGGAATAAAATTATTATTTACCTTAAACTTTATACATGCACATTTATATGATCCTAATGAACGAAATACCTAGTTAGATCCAACGCAATACAGATGTCGATTCAGTTCATGTAAGCAGATTACTTTAACAATTATATTGATAATATTAGTTATAATAAGCGTAATTTGTTATAGGTCTACTATTACAAACAGATTATGTTTATTAGGTAAAAGAAAATATAATACTGTAGATAAAGATGTACATCGTAAAGAACTTAGGCTGAATTAAGGAATTACCATGTTCAACCTAACAACGGAGGAGTTGCTAGAATGATATGCTGCACGTTTCAGAAATGTATATTCTAATGCATCTGCAACAAGGTTAAATAACAAGTGATATACCGAAAGAGCAATAAAAAACAGGATTAACGGAAGTCATGCATATCTTAAGGCATGTCTGAGAATGTTAGGTTTATTTTTTGTTGTGCCAGATTAACGCAATTTGAAAGTGTGAGCTTAAAATACTTATGGTTTAATAAAAAAGCTTTTACTGGTATTGTACTTCAGAAATGGGTTTAGAAATGTAAATATTCAATGGCTGTATTCACATCAAGAATGCTACGAGCAATTTGGGCTACGATTTCCCAATGAAGTTGTGAATTTTTGATCAGTTTTAGAAGTTAATTGTAGACTGGTCACACATTTTGATGAACTAGGCAGTATTGGAAGGCCAATGAAAAGAAAATAAGTCGCAGATGATGATAGAGCTATAGTGCAAATCAATCCAATCTTTGATAATTTTGAAGCAGTAGGCAGATATGTCTTGTGGAACCTCTTGAATTACTTTAAAGAACACTTACACTTTTTCCCTGCATATTCCATTTATACCATCAGATACTACCAAAAGATTTTGTTCTTCGAGTACACTTGTTTGAGTAGTTTCCCAACAATTTTTACAATACTGACGTTTTAGAAGCACATTACACAGGAACGTCGCCTGATATCACCTTGATGGTTATGTACATAGTTAAAATATAAGAAATTGGTTAGTGGACACACACACTTATAAATTTAATCACATCTGAATTCGTTTACAGTATACCTCTTGGCAACAATTTCACTGAAATGAAGTTTTTTCACCTTCTTTGAAGACAACATGGATGCAAGTTTTTATGTTCATCACCTATTGATACCGTTTATTGAGCAACTGCATGACGATGAACTTACTTAAAATTCGGTTTTATTTTACTACGATAGAACAATTGATTACAATTTATGGCATTTGCGTTCTTTAGATACTATGTGATCTAAAAAATCATGTTTATAGGAATAATTTATAGAACCTCTAGCAATTGGGAAATCTAATTTCTGAAAAATCGAAGCAAATACTTCGGCTGTTTTGAATAACGTACAGAAACATTTGAAGAAACGAATTCGTATTTACCTTCAATGTGGACAGCAAATATAACAACCCTTACAACAATTTTTTTGTTTAGCATTTTAATAAGATTGTTCATTAAAAGTGATTTCAGTGACATTGTCAAGTCTGACAGTACAGTCAAATCGTTCCAATTACTTTCAAATTACCAGTAATCTGACAGAACAAATAAATTGTAGTTAACGAGCTTTGATAGTTACTTGCAAGATTGCGACAAATTTGCCAGAATCAGGTAGTATTGGGGGGAAGCTAGGATGTGGATGGTCAGTTAGAAGAACGAAAGGAGTTGTAGGACATACTAAGCGTTAAACTGGAAAACGATCGTAATTCTTTGAAATATTGGGTCAGCAGACCCACTTGCCGAACTATGTTAAAGAATAATATGAATTTCTTAGAAAATATGTTCATGTCATTAGATATTACTAACAAGGGAACATCTCTAAGTGCTAATTGCTGATTTCAATTTTGTATACATCTAGAGCAACAATAATTGATACCTATTTTGTCTATTGGCAATCGAGAGGCCATTTAAAGGGCGATAATGACACTCAAAGTTAGGGTGAAAATTTATTCTTTTTAATAATTCGAAAACTGTAATAGATAGAAAAAAATTTTCAATTGCAATTACCATTTGTCTACGAAGGGTTTTGCGTTGATGTCTACTAGCAAAAGGTTTCGTCTAATTGAAAATTTGATTTTATATTCGTAAACTAAGTTAAAAGTTCTAATTTAAGTATTTTTCCTGAAATTCATACCGTTACGTTTAAAGGCTACAAAAAAATAAATCGCTTTCCGTGCAAACTGCGTATTTCATGTATAATAAACACATAAATGATTATTTTTCTTGTTTAAATAAATCTTTATTATTTTCATGTTTAACTTCAATATATTGTAAACGTGCAAATTAAGGTTGATGATCTTCACAGTAATGACACTCTGCCAAATGACATTTAATGCAGAAAAGCTTTCTATACCACGTATAGCAAATAATAGCCTTTACTCCACATATAGCGCACGTTGGCTTCAAATCAGTTTCTGTTTTAAAAAGGGCATATTCTACTGGATTAATAAAAGAAACGGTCGTTGATCTAAATATCCACCCTTGTACCATGCATATTTAAAAATATGTATAAAACGAGGGGATGATAATTGATTGTGCGTTAAAGATTGCATTTTTATAATGTTATTCCTCGAATGAAGATTAATATCACTATTTGATACCAAGATTAAATCAGATAACGTTCACACATAACTTTTCCAAAAACGAAATCCATAAACATCTAGAGGCTACCAATACGGTGTCGTTTTAGGTGGTATGGTTAATATAGTAACTTCCTTATCTGCTGGCATAATATTTACTATAGTATTAGGACATTGACCATTCCATGAATCCGTAATAAGAGAGAGTTTGTGGTAATATTAATTAAACACACATTCTGAAACCAGTCTTTAAAATGCTAGGTTGCTAATTTTCCACTTCTTGACGTGAAGATGTAAATATTTTTTCTTTAAATAACGATTGTTTTACTCTAGGACCTAATACGCCTTTTGATTTTTTTAAAACTACAAGCAAAGGTGAAAGTAACTCGCCGTCACCAAATATAGTAGGTTGAATTGTATAACTATGCGTTGTCACCGACACTGATTGGACAACTGTAACGACTGATTTTATACCTTTGTTAGCCAATGTTCGACCTGAATGAAGTTCTAAATTGAAACCGCTTTGATCAGAATTAAAGACATTTTGCAGACTATAATTAACAATATGAAGCTTTACCACATTAATGAATTCTTCACATATTTGTTTCAAATTGGAAACCCCTTCTTGCTCTATTTTTGTGACAAATTTTGTTATTTTCCTAGAAACGATACGAAATTTTTTTAAAATAAAATGGCTATGTATTTGAGGCCTTTTAAATTCGGGAATTTCTATTAAATCTTTGGCTGCAAGTGCCCATTGGCGTAGTTATATCGTTTTCTGCATTAAAATTTGTCCAGCCATATTCATTAATAAACTTTAATTTGTCTGCTTTAGTTGCACCTTCTTCTATTTGTTTTTCCAACCTGCATAACTGTTGTAAATGTTTTACTTGCCTAAAATAGTTACGACCACTTTCAATACGTTTGCGTTTGTTTTTACCACTTTTTCAAAATTCTACAGCTTGTTTATATTCAATATCAATAGAATCACCTTCAGAATAGGAACAGGGCGATTCGTCTAGTACATTAAATTTTTCTAATTGATAATTGTCATTGGGATCTATATTTTCTTTAGATTGTGCTTCGGAATCTTTAATAAAATCTTCAATGTCTTCTTCAAAATTTCGTTCTAATGTAGGATCCAATTGTAATATGGTATCATGTTTAGTAATAAATGTAATATCTTCAGTTGCTCTGTCAATTATAACCTTTAATAAATCATGCAATTCTATTTTCCGGTATGTTATAGGATTTGAAACGAAATTACTGACTTGAAACGTTGTCATTAGCATGTGAATTACATGTGCTACATTTATTTGTACCATGTTAGTACAAACTATTTACAACTGTTACTAACAATTGGGCACTATCAGCTACAGATATTTTCATTAAACTGAACCAATAATACGCTAGCACGTTTCTATTACTGATTTTGCCACATCTATCTTAGGAATCGTATTCCGTATACCTGCATCTATTTTAGGAATCGTTACATCTTATTGTAAAAAATGTACGGTAGTTAAAAGTATATCAGGAAGCTAGTTTAAGTTAACCATCAAAATAAAAACTATTTAAATTTTAGATTAATAAATTTCCAATGGATTATACACTGAAATGCATATCTAGAAGAAATCTATTAAAAAGAAATGAAAATTATATCAGTTTAAATCTCTTCTTTCCATATATTTAATGAAATCTAATTTACACCCCTACTTTGGAGATACGAGCATGTAGTAAATGGTTTGCAATAATAATATTCATTTAAACAAAAAAAAATAATTAATTATGATTTATTATACATGAAATACGCAGTTTGCACGGACAGCGAATTATTTTTTTGTAGCCTTTAAACGTAATGGTATGAATTTTAGGAAAAACACTTGAATTATAATTTTTAACGTAGTTGACGAATATGAAATCAAATTTTCAATGAGACAAAATATTTTGCTATGTTTGCAGGTTTCATTCTTAATCTTACGTCAATTGTGCCCCAGCGGATACGCCACTGGAACAGAGTAGACATCAACGGAAAGCCCTTCGTAAATAAGGGGTAGTTCTAATTGAAAATTTTTTTCTATCTATTACGGTTTTCGAATTATTAATGAAAAACTAATTTTAACCCTAACTTTGGGGGTCGTAATCATCCTTTAAATGGCCTTGGTTTCCGATAAAAAAATAGTTCTCAATTATTTTTGTTTGTTATATATATATACACAAAATTTCATTGAAATCGGGAATTAACACTTGGAGATGAAATGCAACACTTGTTGCATAATATGCTATTCTACTCGTTAATATTGAGTATATCATTTACACATTGATTGTAGTGGTTGAAACTTCATTTTAATAGCTAATGTGATTGAAATTGACGACTACCATTTTTTATAAATACACGCAATACAAAATAGCATGCCATAATATATTTCTATATGAGAATCAGCGTTACCTTAAAACATAATTGAATTGCGCAGCTACACAATAAAGTGCTATTTTCAACTTATTTCAAAACATCGTAAGAAAACTAGTATATGCAACGCTTTGAAGAAGGCATTTCAATCGCTCAAACACTTTTTACTCACTCGATGGCTACACCATATCGCTCAAACTATCTCGCAGTTGAAATGAAACTTCTTACACTTATTGCATAATATACTACCAAAACCTAATGACCTCTGAAATAGGTTCATAAATCCATAGTTTCCGTTGATCGTGTTTTTTATTGCTTACTTGGTATTAGAAGCAACCTAATAGTGTTGTTAACTCTGATTGTTTTGGATATGCTTTAACGTTGCGTGTACGCTAGGTTCCACGAAACTAATAGTATTTTTAGACCCCTGCAATTAACAATAAACATATTACTCTGTTCCCACATTAGAAAATTGAAATAATTAACACCTATTTCAAATTTCTAAAATTATTGTAAATAGAAACGACCTAACAGTATTTCCAAGTTTAAAAAGAAGTCTCTCCGGCCATAAAATAAAAATGTAACAAAGCTTAAATTGTGCACCATTATAAAACCGGGGGTTTGGATATAAAATTCATAGCATAAAAATAATCTAAAAATCGAAGGGATACAAAGCTAATTGTACGAAATAAAAATTCCTACAAGAAAGATCTACCGTTGTAGTAAAATATAAAAAGCTCAAAGATACCTACGAAACTAGGGTACTTTTTGGACCACATGCAAATATATAATTTTTATTCCTGAATTATTGAGTTCAATTTAATTTTGATCTTAAATAAAACACAAAATAATTTCTTTGATACAACACATTCAAATGTGCGCATCACTGCCGCGTATGTTTGCTTATTAGATCGCGCTGCTCGTATTGTTGTCTTGTCGTATGGTTGTTTCGGCGCGTAACACGTTTTATTACGCGCATTTGTTAAACCTGTTGCTAAGCCCTACGCGGCATCCTAATAGTTTTAACATTTAGTGCTTGTTCGGAACACCCGTTTCTTTTGCATTATATAACTTTGTTGAGAAAACATAAAATAAGCACATCCCTCTTCCTGAACCCATTCCAACCTAATTTGCCTGTTTAAACCTTTGTTCAACCTTGCTACAAGAAACCTACAAGAGCTACAACTATTGGTAAGTTGTTCAATAGAGTATTAGTTGCATTAGTTGATACGCCAGCAATTCGTATAAGCTAGCTTTCACCCGTTGATAATTAAGAATATTCGTAAATCACAAATAGACCATTATTTAGAAATTACCTTCGAATCAGCAATACCAGTTCATTAAGCTCCCTTTCTGAGTTGGAATTGAATAATAACTTAGATGATCCTTCATAAGATTAGTTAGGAAAGATCAACTTGCCGGATGTTCCCCATTTTGCATAGTTCACGCAACAGGTACTCAAGCAGGAAAATCCCGGCGTAGTTGCGAAACAGGACACCGATATGTAACGGTTCCCTAACGGTTTTTAATTGGTCAATACAATAGCGGTAAGGGAATCACAAAGAGTTATAAAAACTAGAACAACACAAGAAAATCTTAGCCTGTTTCGTGGGATACGGTGATGTATTAACCAACCGTGATGGCTTCGAGAGAAAGATCCTTTGATGTAAATATGTGAACTCTAACAAAATACTTTGCTCACTAAAGTTGTTACTCAAGTAAGTGAAATAAATTATCTCTTATCGAAGCCCGCAGTTAAAATAAAGTTTTCAGAAGAGTAACGTCAGAGAAAATTATAATGTTCAATTTCATAAACGGAAAGTTTTTAAAAGAGATTTGTGTAAAACGCGTAACAATTAAAGAAGTCAAGGCTTGTAAATTCCTACCCAGTTGAACAGTTGAGTGAGACACAAATTGTAAATCCTAACTGCATTAAAGGGAATTAACTAGAAGGAGGATATATTATCAACAAAGCAAAGATGGTGTCAAATCAAAGTTACAACGTAAGTGAATATTTAGAAGTTTTAAAGCTAATACTTTTTAAAATGAAGCACAAACTAATTTTACAAAAATTCTTCATTATAAAATTAATTTAAATTAAGTATATACACCACTAAACTTATATGGAATCACCCAGTATTTGGTGCTAAAAAATTTTTTAGAGAAAAAAATTGTTGCGCTGGTAAAGGATACACATTTTTTCTTCAAATGAATATTATAATAGCATCGAAGTAATCACATTTGTTTATATAAATAAACAAAAATAAAGATTGATAATTTATTGTCGTTAACAAAAGAAAATAGAAACTCAATAAACAATATTATTAGAAAACTTAATTTAAGTTTAATAATCAACTTTTCCCCTCTCGCCCATGATGGCATGTTTCCAATTAAATTCTCTATGTTTTGTTGGGCTAAGTCCTTCCATTCTTATAATGCAGCTTGAATCAATTGCTCAGCATTTTCTGAATTTTCCATACATCTGACCTTTCCTTTGAGCCGATGCCATAAATTCTTTATAGGATTTAGATCTCGTGAGCACGCAGGCGAATCTAGAAAGTTTACATTTTTCGCTTTAAGAAAGTCCTGAGCAACACTGTATGTATGAGGATGTACATTATCCTGCATGAATATAAAATTCTCTCCATTTGCATCTCTCCAAAGCTGAACTACAGGTTCTAAAGTTAAATCAACATACCTTTGACCAGTTAAAGTTTGTTGTATAGGAAGCAAAGATGCTTTTGCTCCCAACATTATACCTCTCCAAAAAATTACAGTTCCTCCTCTGTATTTTGCGACTGATCGGACATCCTTTAGTCTAGATTGTCTCCCCGAAGCTCTTAGAATGTGAATTAGACAGTCATCTGTGCAGAGGTCAATTCTACTTTCATCTGGAGACAACGCATGTTTTCAATTTCCATCTATCCAGTTTTTCTGTTGACGACACAAATTTACATGGTCAATCTTGTTTTGTCTGGATAACAGTGAAACTCGTAAGTATCTTCTACTATATAAACCTCCAGTACGAAGTTTCTTCCGTATCGTTTCAACTGAAATGTTTACTACTGTGGCTTCCAGAAGCTGCCTTTTTAGTTATGGATGGAAAACTGTTGGATTTCTTCCAAAAATTTGGCACACAAAACGATCCCGCACATCAACAGTAACATTTCCACGACTTGTTCTGGATCCATCTTTAAGACTTCCTAATTCCAAGTACCTTCGGTAGGTCTTTGGAACGATACCTTTTGTCACTCTTATCGCAGCTGCTACATCTCTTTGTAACATTCCTTGCTCAACAAAACCAATAGTTTTTCCACTTTGGACATCTCATAACCCAACAAGGCGTTTTTGGTACATTTCAGTTAACAACTGAAAACAAATTTTTACGAGATTATAAACAAATTTAATTACTTTCGATTTTATTATAATGATCGTTTTAAGCAAAACCGTTTACATTTTACCAGCGCGACAATTTTTTTCTCCAAAAAATTTTTTAGCACCAAATACTAGGCGATTCCATATAAGTTTGGTTGTGTGTAAACTAAACATTTTCTTACTTGACGCTTAACTCCTTTAGTATACAGTCATTCAACTGCCGTTTACATTTGGCAAGCGTAAGTCTCCAAGGAATTTATCCAAATGGGTCATTTCATTTTGTTTTATAGCTGTTACCGTAGCAATTTTGTTCTAATTGTAGATGTAAGAATTTGTTGACATAATTTTTATGTTATTGTTTTCTTTAATTTGAATTTAAATAAATGTACAGAACTCATGTGATTGGTTACTTAATGATATATCAACATTTGTCATAAATAAATTTAGGGGATGACTCACATTTTAGCATAAATATTGAAACTAGGTTATAAAAATTTACCTCCAGGTAAGACAGCAGCACAATAAATTTATTGTCTGTATAAAAAGATATCTTCATTAGGACTATTTTATATAATAAAGTCTGGAAATAGTTCCGTTACCTTCACTAAAACCTTTTAAAATTACGTGAAATACTGTATGTAATACAGTAATTTAATAAATTACTCAACACTGCCAAATTGGTGGACTAAAGGGACTAAGGTGACTATTGTAATCTCGGGAGAGTGTTTATTTCTTTCACTTTCGTTCAAGAAATAATCTTTCACTTTCGTTCGAGAAATAATCCCTCTAGGTATTACAAAGCACTTTAGTCCTGAGGTGTATATATGTTTTTTGCACATTTGAAAAATTTGAAATCCAAAGTGCTGAAGAACGTAAAATAGGACGATTTTGACATTGACAGTTTATTCCATTTATAAATGTGGGTTTCACGGCAAATGCTATTTAGATTTTATTTGTGAAGCGCTATATTAATACTTTCAGCAATTTTTGTTGTTTCTATGAATTTATTTTGTTTATAAGAGATTAAATTTACTTTGTCTCCTTTGGGACTAAAGTAAAATTCTAATCGCTTCAGATTAAAATTATTGATTTAGTCATAGAAACAAGTTGCTAAATGTGTCGTTTTAGCCTCAAAAGTGCAAAAATAAATGTATATAAATGTTTTTTTGTATTTCGATACACTAAAACCCAAAATGAAGTCACTCAACTGATTCCGACAGTCAATAAGTTTTGCAGTCCTTCTGCTTTAGGTACCTCTGATTTTACATGAATAAAGTGTTATAAAACAAAGGCTATTATGCTAAATTTTCTCTATAAAAGTTAACCAATATAAATCTTGGGAAATGAACGCCATGTTTATCGCTATTTCCATTAGCGGATACATTAATTTTATCCACATTAATTCTCTAGAAATTGTATTATATATTACCGTATAATTCTTTAAAGCCATTAATAATGCCATACCATGAAATTTCCATTAGCTCAAGTTCTTGTTCAATAACATTAATTTCCTAATAATTTGCTGATGTATTTTCAAATGTATTCGTACTCTAATAAATTTTAAAATTATTTATTTGTTGCTGTTACTCATAACAGCTTTTAGAGCGACACTGGCCCCATGCCAAAATAATGTATGCCTAAATGTATTTTCGCATTTGGTGATCAATCTATCTAACTTGAGTTCGACAACAGCTGTACTTATTTTGACAAATTAAAAGGGTGCATATACAATCTAATGAATATATTTAATTAAAAATAATTGATTGATTAATAATGACAAAACACGTTTTTTAAGTAAGACGTTTTTAATGTATGAATTATATTGCCTATTAATTGTGCCTTTGAGGATAACGAATTTAGCTATAATGATACGAAACAAAGACGAGAAATATCCTATCCATGTTTGAATCAACTATTTTTTTCTAAACAAATCGTTAATAATAGGCGAAGAATTCATTTAAAATAGAAGTAAAGCTTCTTTTAATATACTTAGAGATGGAGGACTTTATGACAAGCCATCAAAGTATTATAGCAACAACGCAGAGTTTTCCGAATAACGTTCTACTTCAAATTTGCGGCTCTGCAGTCGTAATACAGCTAAATTTATTTATCTATTCAAATAATTGTGTTCAAGGAAACCTTGAAAGGCGATACTAACAGCAAGTGTTGATTTAAGAAACAGCCGATGACGCTGCAGATTGCGTGGGCACTCATTCTGTTGGGAATAAACAGATTTCGGCATATACTGGTCATTTTTCACAATTTATGGTATTATTGTATGAACGTAATTTTGCAGTATATAAAGATATAGCTGGTTGATAAAATTTCCCTACAAAAATATTAAATAGGCACACATTCAAGTAACAGATAATGAGATAGTAAAAGACTCCAGTCAAACAAAAGTTGAAGAATCTTCGAAAATATTCATAATTAAATGATTTTAAACAAGCACTAATGTAAAATAAAGATGAATAGATATCCTATAAAGTGTGAGATTTAAATTCTAAATGAATAGAACACCTAGATGTGTAGAAAGCCATAAAACTGCAAGATCACATTTAAACAAATATTTGAACATTTGCAAGGATAGTTACCACCAAAATCGTATATCCTTACAGAAAAATTAAGGCTGGCGAACAATAAAGTGTTGCATTTTCAAATGGAGTGTTCAGCAACTCTGTCATAAAAGGCTTATAAGTGAGTGTTGTATTTTTCAATGGCGTGCAGCAGTCTATCTCATGCTGACAATTTCTAACGAGGACGAAATCATGATCCACGAGTAGCTGTGCGCACCATTTGAAAATGCAAAATTTTATTGTTCGCCTGGCTACATTTTTATGTAAGGTAATGCGAGTTTTGTGTTCACTAGCCTTGCAAATGTTCAAATATTTGTTTAAATTTGATCTTGCAGTTTTATGGCTTTTGACTCATGTAGGTGTTCTATTCATTTAGAATTTAAACTTTACACCGTATACGGTATCTCTTCATCTTTATTTTAATATTACCTTCTATAATTCAATACTAGATGGGTCTGCTATAAAATATCTTACACTAATGAACTTTAAATATAAATAAGTAACACATTTCAGGATTTTAGGAATAATAAACAGAATGAACGTTGCTGTGGCAATGCAAAAATAAGTATCATACTATCAATGTATTATATTCGCCTAAATATACCGTTTGCTTAGATTCATATTCCTTTTTACATTTTTTAGCTTGTCATTTCAGTTATAGCTTAAGCTTCAGATTGCTTAAACGACATTGCTGTAGAAACGATTACTACTACAATGATTTTTATGGAAACAAATCACAGTTTATGTAAGCTAAATCTTAAGCTAGAACTGGAGTACTAGCCCAAATATATTGATTAAAACGTGTGGTTACTGACTAGACCGACCGGTTCAGAACGTGGGGCCAAACTTCCGAAGCCTTAAACTTTGGATGAAAATAGTACAGGATGCGTCATTTTTTTATATAATTTAATGACCTTCTAGTGAATACAGTACTGAATGGAGATTGTGAAGTTGGTGAATTAATAACAGGCGAGAAAGGTTCAGAATAAATATCCCTTAACGTTTGTATCACCAAACTTTAACGTTTGTAATTCGATGGGCAACGTATGCTCTGGGCCTCGAGTAAACTCACTGTTGTATGAACGGCGAATCACAGGATATGGACAACACACTTATTGTTTACGCGAATTAAAAGTCGAAATTAGATCTTAGACATCTTTAATTTTTTTATAGTTAGCCTCGAATTAAGAGGTGGCCGAGAGTCAGTACTAAAATGTTAACAATTGTCAATTGTATAATAAATTTATTAATACACAAAAATATTTGTTATGCTATTACAAAGTTGTAGATCAAAAATGGCACATTAAGATAAATAGAATAATACGGAATAGCACTACAATATGTATAACATTACCGAAATTTTATTTTCTGGTAATACTAAATTAAGATGTTCTCTTGAGATGTATTATTAGAACCGTAAATAATTCAATGAATTTCAGAAATGATATAGAAAATTTATATATATATATATATATATATATATATATATATATATATATATATATATATA
>JAHWXV010181244.1:0-14139 GCA_024586415.1 Phrixothrix hirtus
CCAGCGGTCATTGAAGAGTTCATCTAACACTTCTCCTGTAGCACGAATATTATGTGCTGGTGCACCATCCATTTGAAACCAAGCACTGTTAGATTCATGTCCCGGGAGAGCACTCTAGCTGACACCTATAGCTTTTCTTGATATGTATATAAATGTTTCACTATTTAAATTATCTTCATAAAAGTATAATGTAAAGATTTTGTCAGATTTTATAGCGCAAAAGACATTAAAACTCCAAGATTCTTGTAACATCCTTTGTCTAATATGATGGGGGTTATCGGTAGACCAAAAATGAGTATTATGACGGTTTTATACTCCATTTTTGGAAAATTTTGCTTCGTCCGTCCAAATAATATTTTTAGTAAAGTCTACATCTTCCTAAGATTTCATTAAGAACAATTCACATTTATCATAGTCAGTTCCTTTTAAGTGCTGAATGGGATAAAATTTATAGGGACGCCACTTCTGTTTTTGTAAAACTCGATGCACCCTGCTTTTTGATATATTCCGCATATTGTACAGAATTTCCAGGATGTACCGTATAGTATGATAACGTCGTTATCTGTAAAGTTTTGTTATCGGTAACATGTTTTGTTTTTGCCTTCTTTGATGAGAAAGGCCCAAAGGATTTGCAATTTTTAAAAGATTTTTTAAAATATTTTTGGTAGGGCTTGGATGATTAGGGTACTTCTACCTTCTACCTTTCTCGAATAGAGACAATGTCAGTGTAAAATTGAATTTATTTAAATTGGATAATAATTTTAAAAATTTAAACATACACAACAAAGTAAAAATAAATGCAATAAATAAAATCAATATTAAATCTGATTTAAAATATTAAATTATAATCGATGCAACCAATTCCTATAGAATTTATAAATATTGGAATAGGTTTGTTAACACTTACTTTAATATAAACCAAATCTTTACGTTTAGCTTAAATAAATGTTTTTTTACCTGAATTTATTTACTAATGCTTTCCAAGGAAATTAAATATCTTTGTTTAAGCAAATTTAATTATGCCTTCTATTATTAAATAAAGTTGAAATTAATATTATTCAAACTTAACTGTTTTACAAATTAAACACTCGCGATTCGCGTTCGCGAAAAATAACATTTAATCGAGAACTAACCTTTTCGACGTCTTCTGTTTGATTTTATCAGATGAAATGGATTTCCTCTCCGAAATTGTTATAACACTTGGTGCAGTATTATTAACTTCTTTGAATTACTTGGACGAATTCCCAACTCATGACTGTCCTGTTGGATTTCGTTTACTGCAATGGAGTTTCAGGGACTTTTTAACTGATAAACTTGTTCACTGAACTATATACTATAAACACTTATAGTAAATCAGGCAAAAGACGCGATTTTTAGTAAAGTTTGCGTTTATATAATTTTCGGGAATTCTAGTTGTCGAATACGATTGTTGGTTATTTAAATTTCACTCAATGTCTTTGAACTAAAGTCCGTTTCTCAATTCTCACGTAGTTTGTTTTAAATTTGCATGAAATGTGGTTTTGCGAATTTCGGGTCTTACTTGCTAATTTACAAGTCTTTGCAGAAAGTTTGTTAAATTTTCGGGCTTCTTTAAATTATACTATCTGTAGTGATGATCACGTATTTATATTACCTGTCCATCTTTGCTTTTAACAAATCTATTGGTTCATAATATATTTACAACCTATTCTAAAACGTTAACAATAACTAATTTACGTTTTGTTAAAACGCATTTTCGATGTCTACAAATTTGATATACATTTTTATTTAATTCTTAGTTATGTTGATGTGAATTAATAAATTTTTTTATTGATGGTATCAACAAGGCATTCAAGGAACAATTCGAACATTTCAAGTAAAAGAAAATCTTTAAATCGCCATAAACGGAGATCCATGTACTAGCATTAAAAAATTATCAACAGAGTTTGATTTCTGTAAATCAACCGTGCGTAATATTCTTAAACAACAGCTTTTTCACGCATTTCTTCTTCAAAAAGTGCATGTTTTTGTTTCCAAATATCTTCTACGTCGAATGGAATTTTTTAACTAGCTCTTAGAAGAGCATTGAAATAATAAAAAAAGTGTGATCTTTGTTTTGTTTATTGATGAAGAAGGGTTTATAAAAAATGTTCAATTTAAAATCATCAACGTTAATTTCGTAGGAACATATTTAGTAGGACCATTGGGATTTCCTTCAAAATAATTTGGTTGAGTTGCTAGAATTCGGCGGTTCATGCAAGATTGAGCTCCGCTCACTTTAGCCTGGCTGCTGGAGAGCATTTAAACAGAGTACATTCAAACCAATGGATAGGTCAAGTACGACTATTGTTTGGCCTCTTCAATCACCTGACCTAAACCAATTGGATTTTTACTCATGGCATACCCTACAAAGTACGATCAATTCTACTCCGTTTGAAACTAGACAGGATTTTCTACAAAGTTTCACTGTAGCGAAGTACGGACCAATACTACCTTGTTGGGAAGAGTTCAGTATTCTCCTATTTGTCAAGCTAGAGAATGTATTTGAGTTCAAGAAATCACTTAAAAAATACTTATGAAAATAATTAAGACTTCTTTTACTAATAACAGTATTTGGTTGTTTTTTGTAAAACTATTTATTTGTTAAATAAAAGGAAAACTTTGCCTAAATCAGCTTATTTTATGGATATTAATTAAGAATGCTTTGATTCCTTCTAATAGTCTAGATAATCTAATAATACATTTGCAATGGAAAAATCTAAAGGGTCAAAAAATTAGGATAACAATTATTAAAGATAATTCACTCTACTACCTCCTATTTAGTGCACTCTTTATCCAAGTTTATTGTGCAGCAGGAAAATTATTTTCGAGAAACCTCTTTTTTTACGCCACATTAAATGGGATTAACAGAGAAGACGACGCATAAAAAGATGCTATACGAAGTTATGGTATTAATTTAATATAAGCTTTTGGAATCCAGGAGATTGCGAACATTTTCATAGACACCCTGTATATAAGCAAATTGCTGGTTTGAACTAATCAGTACGCATTACTCTAAAGGATTTAAAATAGTTAAATACATTTTTTCGTATATTATTTATTACTTACTACATTTTGTCTTATAACGGTAAAGCTTTATTTTACGTATCTTATTTGAACAATCTCGTCTACCAAATGCAAACCTGAAAGTTTTCCTTTATAATGAAAATTAGGAAACCCATTGCTAATAGATATATAATGTGTATTATAAATGAGCAAATAAGATTAGTCAAGTTCTATATGCTTCAACTGTAGATTCGAAAATGCGAACATGAGAACAATGAAACTAAGATATCAGGGTTCACAGGGGTGCTATTTTATGACATACATATATAAAACAATAAAACATGAATTTTCAAAAATAAATTTAAGACAATCTTTGCGTTAGGTTTTAAAACACACATAATGTTCATTCTGCGCCAATAATGATCGTAAATAACTTATTTGAAATAGAAATGCCAAATAAAAAACGAATCCTAAAGTTTCATTAATAATCCTGATATGACTCATCAATAATTATCACCGCTAAAAGCATTGCCGTTAAATCGGTTTAGTTGCATGCAATATTTATTTTATTCGACGAGGTCATTCATTGTGACCCTTTCGGCTCCGACCCCAACGACCGAGTCCAGCTGGACAACAAACTGCAACTCTTGACGATCCTATTTCCATGACTACAATTTGTACGTGCTGCTGCATCATAATGGTGCGAAGAAGGGCCCTCTAATTTACAATGAGATTCATGTCCGTAATTAGCTCACAAGTATTAGTGATGGCCAGTGGATAGTGGCTTCGTTCCGCAATACACCCACTTTCACCTCCTACATATTAAATGTAGATTTACGCTAAATTTTAATTTAAGAAATTATTTTTATCAGTCATAAGGCAGTTTCGCTTTTAATTTCGTTAGTCAGGAGAAATTTGTTTTGTTGTAAAGGTTTACTCAAAAGGAGTAAATATTTTGAGCTTTACTAGTAAGTAAGTTTGGCGTATAATTTTAATTAATCTTCTAGTATACGCTCTTTTCATCATTGGTAAGTATTCAAAGCTAACTCCGTGATGAGCATTTACAAAGACCAGAAGCGCACGAAATCTGATTTTGAATAGGGAATTCAGGCATATAATCTAAAAGCAATTCGGTGTCGTGTCCAGCTTAAAGCAATTTCAACGGCCGAATTAATTACATCCAATTCTCTACCGTTAATAAGCTTTAAACTATTTGTGACTAATGATGCTATTGTTAAATGAACTGAAGAATACCGATGTTATCTCCAGCAGCCACTATTACGAAAATATTTTCCTCGTTTTAAAACCTGAATATCCCTTTTACTGTTAATTTAGGTTAAATTCTCTTTCAAAGAGACGACAGAAGGTTAATGCATGCAGGGCACTGTTCCCTTTCAGTTTTTATTTCCATTCCCTTCACATTTGCATACAATACAGCACGGAATTATGAAGTTATCAGCTCAATTTAAACACAAACGCAGACATTGATCGGCTAACTACAACTTTAGAAGGACCCAAAATATATTTTTAAATTTTGTAGTAATTTAAAAAGATAAAATTAGAAATCCAGCACTTAAAACCCTCAGAAGTTAATTAAAAAGCAATTATCTTAAGTAATAAAATCAGTTCATAAAGTATAATTACTAAGGGACAGAACAGGTAAATCAAGTTGAAAATCCTATTAAATCTACTTATTTAAACATTTAATTACATCTAAGAGCTGTTCCGGCTTTACAGCGGTTTAAAAGTTATTCCGGAATAAAATTAAAAGTTCCGGAGAATATTTCCAGCATCACCTCAAAGTGCCTTTAACAAAACGTTTAGTTAGGGTGGTTTCAAGCTCATATACACATTGTTTATATGCGGAAAATGAAGTTTATTTTCATTAAAAATACATTACTTGTTTCTACTAGTTTACTCTAAAAAGTGATATCGCCTGTTGACTTTGTTTCCATAAAAATTCGCTACATTTTAATGGAAGGCAACCATAAGGAGATTGCTTTAAGTTTATTTGCTCTATCAGGGTTGTTTTGCCGTATGAATGGAATCCATAAAATTAGTTTTATTTTGTATTAGAAAACAATTATAATTACGTAACTTATTATACATTCATGTAGGACAGAGAAGACAACTAAATTGTATTCCGTACTTCTTAGATATTAATTCTTTAATGCCTACCATTCCAATGTATTTAATAGTGTTATTATGAACACGTTCTGTTTTGCTTTTATTAAAAGCAATCGATACGATACCTCTGACTACAAGAATTCTCATGTATGTTACATATGTAGTTATGCTTTTTTAACATTTACCAATTTTGCACTAATCATTCAAATGGAGTGCATCAAGAAAAACAATATTTTTCAACTTATTTGGAACAGGTCTTATGCTGAAATTAAAATTTATTGACAAACTGGATAAAAATTTGTTCGTCTGCGTAATGCATCAAAATAAAACTCTTATTGTTAGTTACAAAGCTAATCCAAGTATGACCCTGATTATTATTTAAACTCTTTATTAAAACATCAACAACATTAATTCTCACTCAAGTTATCATACCTTTGTCATCTTCTTCGTAGCTCCAAAGTGTCTTCAGAGTATAAGTTTTTGGTTGCGTGCCTAATCAGTTTTACACAACATTTTCAGGTTCATCATTGTTTCCAAATATTATTTAAGGGGGCTAAAGAAATGGAAATCGCATGGAAATAAATCTTTGGTAAGTAGAATAGTATGTGACCAGGAATTATCAAGGGAGTGAATCGCATTTCTGATGGATTTATTCTATTATTTTTATGGAAAAGCAAGTTTAAGCGTTTTCACCAACCGCCAAGAAGAGTGAGAGGTAGTTTTCTGATCAACTCCCCAAAACCGAAGCCTAGGTGTAGTTTCGTGTCGTTGTTCTATGCTGCCTTCTTAGACTCTCGGGAAAAGTAAGGCATGTAATGGTCAAAATTCCGCTACTGTTCCTTTCATGGAAATTTTTGATATTAAAATAAAAGTTCTACTGTGTTTTAAGTATTTAGATATTAAAATAAACATTTGCTAAAGTTATTTTAGTGAATAGAGCATCTCCAAAGATACGCCACTGGTATATGGTACTTTTTGTTAAAATCACATGAGCGTCAAATCTGAGTAATTTTCGATTTCTTACTTTTGCCGTATTTTCTGTGAATTCTACTATAAATTTCTTTACAAAAATTTTAAATAAATACAGGGTGACTTTTTGAAAAGATTCAATGAGCCCTATTTTGTATAAACTAAGAGATATCAAAAAATGGCCAAACCGTTTCGGTAGTACGCAGGGGAATCCAAATCGCCTCCCCATTTTGAAATTTTAAATGGCAATCCTCGCCTTGCGACACATCATTGGAAAGGTCTTGATAAATTCTTTTCATTGATATTATATAAAGGTAGATTAGGGCAACATAGTAAAAAGTTATTCAACAATAAACTAATTGGATAATGTACTCCTAATTTACGTGATAAATTAATCCTGTAAGTAAATGATAAAATACGCTTTAAGCAATGTAATCAATCTGTTCACGTTACACTTATTTAGTACAAAATTAAACTAAGTGTTCAAATTGTTAAACACTTTCCTTGGAATTGAACGGTATACCCTGATGATTCGATCACGAAAAGCTTCTACCGAAGCAGGCTGTGTTTCGTTCACTACTGACTTTAAATGACCCCAAAGAAAAAATCAAGGGGTGTAAGATCTGGAGATCGTGGTGGTCATTCTATCGGACTTTTCCTTCCAATCCACTGTTCCGGAAATGCGTCATTTAAAAATTGCCGAACAGCGGCAACATAATGCGGGGGCGCATTAAAGTTTCATTAAAGTTCAAGTTTACGTCAAGATTGCGCTGAGTCCCTGGTTCATCTGTGATGAGAGGTCCAATAATATTTTGATCATGTTCAGGTAGATATCTCCAGTTAGATTTTCTTTGAGAAACAGAGGACCCACGATTGTGTCTCCGGAAATACCTGCCCAAACGTTAATTTTTTGGTGTCGTTGAGCATGCCCATCACGAAAACGATGCGGATTTTCGTCCGGCCAATAGCGGCAGTTGTGTTTATTCATTGTTCCATTTAAAAAACGTAGATTCGTCACTAAAACAGATGTTTTTCACAAACTATGGATTATTGTTAGTTTCTCCGTCATCGCTTCACAAAATTAAAGTCTTCGGTCGTAGTCGTCTTCGGCCAGTTCTTGCAGAGTTTGCATCTTGTAAGGATGAAATTTATTTAACTTAAGTGTTCATCGTACCGTTTCTCGCGAAAGTCATGTGGCAGTCGCTGCTTTTCAAATTGATGAGATTAGAGTTGCAGCAAAATGACCTAGCACTTCTATCCGGACAACTTCATCAGTACTCTGCGCCCGATTCGTTTCTGGTTTATCGTTTCCTCAAATTTTTTAACTAATTTTGCGACACAGGTATGACTGCACTTTTTGTCTGACTGCCTGACATTAAAAGCAACAGCATATCTTAACGCAGAACCGTAAATAAAAATATTTCCACTCTTTCGGCTAATGTGTACACCATGTTGTGTAGTTACACCAAGAGAAAACATTTTCTTGGCATTACAGACGGTAATGACTTGACACAACTAATGGATTTTTTGTCATTTACCTACTAGATCAATTTATCACGTAAATCACGAGTACATTATCCGATCAGTTTATTGTTGATTAACTTTTTACTGTGTTATCCTAATCTACTTTTGTATGGTATCAATGAAAAAAATTTTGCTAGCCCTTTCCAATGATGTGTCGCAAGGGAAGAGTTGCCATTTAAGATTCCAAACTGGGGCCCCAGGCGGGTGAGGATCACTTTGGTTCACCCTGCGTACTACCGAAACGGTTTTGGCCATTTTTTGATATACTTAGTTTAAACAAAATACGGTCATTGAAACTTTTCAAAAAGTCACCCACTATATTACTTTTTAAAGAAGATAAATTCGTTGCAGTGAATCAAATACTCATGTTTTATTCAATAATAGAATTAATGTAGGAAAAGATATGATATTTCCTAACTGACGATTTATATTGTATGAAGATCAACATTTGCTAGCTATTTGTTTTGCTGATATGACGGTGGTGCAGTTGACTTGGCAAGTAAAAATGCTATTTGCAATGTAGATGTCCGTTCACTTTTTAAGAATATTTTTGGACGCACTAGCAGCTGTAATCAGTTATTCGTGATTCAATGTGGAGCTAATCGATATGAGTCATGTAGCCCGTTGACTACCGGCTTTCCTTAGCCGCTATAGAAATCGACACCCGAAGCGAGGTCCCAGATTGCATCGGAAATGTTTGTTACAGCCTTACGTGGAATACCGATTTTCCTACCGAGCAGTAGCCGTACACTAAAATAAGTGTAAACTTGTTCTATGTTTCAATTAATTTCGGTTTTAAAAAAAAGGATCTTGCAGGCGGAATTATTTATCTGTCTAGTCTTATCTGTCTTATTAAAAAATTACTTGAAAGTTAAAAATCTTAAAAAACACCATTTTAATAGAGGTACAGTTGTTCGTAGTTACTGATAAAATTCTTGATTTTTGTACCAACATGATGGCTACAATTTACGTTTACTGTCATTTTAAATTTTTATACTTAACTTATGTACGAGGCCATTTCAAATTAAATCTGGATTGGGTCTGTAGAGCATGCAAATGTGTTACCGTTACAAAATACATTGAATGAGGTTTTAAAGTAATTATCTGGATAGCCTCTGACCGCGTAGCGTATTAGATAAAAGAATTGCAGCACCAATGCGCTCAGTTATAAGATTTTTAACTGCTGAGGGTGTAAATAAATTCATCTGAAATTCATAAAAGAATGATAAATGTGTATGGAGATGGTTGTGTGGCTCGTTCAAGCATTTTTGAATGGGTTAATAAGTTTAAAAATGGGACCGAGGGCATGAGAGACGCTCCGCGCCCGGGAGGTGAATTGTGTAATCACTCCACAGTCCGCAGGAAAAATGATGTTGGCCATATTTTGGGACAAAAACGCGTCATTATTGAAGATTACCTAACTAGGGGCAGTACAGTGAATGGCACTACTTATTGTAGTCTGTTGAATGACGTCCTAAAATCAGCAATAAGGACGAAACATCGTGAACTTTTGTCAAAAGGTGTTTTTCTTCAACATGTAACGCTCATCCACATAGTGCAAACATAACGCAACAAATAATTAAAAATCTCGGTTTTACAGTGATTGAACATCCACTGTACTTTCCCAATCTAGCGCCAAGTGATTATCACTTTTTGGAGCATTAAAAAGAATTTGGATGGCCAGCACTTCCCGGACAACGAAAGCGTAAAAATCGCGGTGCATAAATGGTTTCTCAAGCAGCCAAAGAAGTTTTTCTCAGATGGGATTGACGCATCGGTTGTAAAGTGGAAAAGGTGTATTGAGAGGCAAGTAGATTAGTAGAGAAATAATATGTTTACTAGTAATTTTGTACAATAAAAACCGTTTACAAACCCAATCCAGATTTCATTTGAAACAGCCTCGTATATTTAATTTAAGATTTAAACTTTATTTAAGCTACACAGGGTATTCAGGTAGATCTGAAGTAAAACCGTTCTTCTTTTTTACTTTGAAATTTTTATGCAATTTTTGCTTCAAACATCTACACTTTAATATTTTTTCTATCAATGGTTTTGAAAATTATTAGGGTAAAAGCTAGATTCATTGAATGATTGGAACAACGCTTGCCTCGACCCCCTGTATCTCAAGCCTTTAGCTGCATGTTAACTTTAGTTTGTCACCTAGGTAAATTTAGTATTCTAGTAGTACCACATAGCACAGTGTAGCACTCTGGTTCATTTAAGTCAGATCGCAACGCTAATATGCCAGTGGTTCGATGCTTTTACTATTTCAAACTCAAACAGTGTAGGATAAACTGTACCTTTAGGGTTTAAATATTAAATTAACCTTAAAATCAAAATGCAATGTAAACATCTTTTTGGATATGACACGCGTTGTGAAAGGAATAGTTACGCGTTGTGATTATTTAAATGTTCTAATTGAGGATTCTGATTTTCTAAGTTGTCCTTATATTTTATCATTCTTTACAGATATTTAGAGTATTCAGTTTTGTGACACGAAGGCTTTTAGATTAGGTACAGAGATTCGTTTGACGCATAATTTGTCGTTTGTGTATGCGTCATTCAACTTTGATGCAAACGTTTGGCGTTCGACAAACTATTCTGCTTTGATCTAAAAGTATGATACACCTTCAAATTTAGCGATTTTTATGGTCTATACTTTACATTGTATTTCAAGAAGATATCCACGCTCCTCTGTAATTCGTGAACCCAGATCTCTCTCCGACATTGCACCCATCAGCTGGAAATCGCCTTTCTACGTGACGAACTTCGAATGTATTACATTACTACCTATTCTAAAGATTCAAATTTTAAATATGTAAAATTATTAGAAACTGCTAATAATAATAGAATTCAGGATTAATTCAAGGTTTGTATACAGTAAAAAATAAATATTAATTAAAACAATAATTAGATGTCAAAACCCTATAAAATAAAACCGTTCCAGCAAATAAACTGCAAATATAAATAAATAAGAATCAAGTTAATCGGAAATTGATAAAATAGACAATAAAATGACATGCAGAGCTCTACATTTATTACACAAATTACCTGTAATAATCCCTATCTGTATTGTGTAACATCAAGGACCCTTATGTCCAAAGCCCCTTAGCGATTCTCGCAAAATTTAAGAGATTCTCTTTAGATGTTATAACAGCTTGATCTTCCCCGGATACAGTTTTCACCAAGCTTAAGAACATCTTATCCGAAGAAAGGTAATCTAGAGATATTTTCCTTTATGAACAGTGTTTGTCAATCTTTAAAGACTCCGATTCTAAAGTTTTACAACCGCTGGGAGTCTATTGGTTTATTTTATATGTTCCTAGGGACACTCATTTAAGAAAGATATAAATAAACGCAACCCCAGGTCCTAAAACTATCATTTTAACGAAGCTTGTATGATACTGATTGCTCCACTAACCTCTAAGTATAGTTCAAGGCATTGAAATTCCACATAATTAACAGAAGAATAGCTTACCACTAAAATTCAAATTCTTCCCGTATGACACAAAGCACGCTGCATGTTGTTTATTTAGTTAGATCATGCAAATAAGCATTGAAAAATGTTAGATAGTAGATGCACGTCTCATATAACCTTAGACCTAAGTTTGTAAATAGAAATTGTACAGAAAATAAATGTTTTGAAACACTGTTCGAATATAATTTAATTGGTAGTTGTACATATGTAAATAAGACACAAACGATATTGTAAACTTAATGTATTAAATAAATCAAAACGAGAGAACTATGATTACGCACATAATTAAATAGTGTATCTGTGAAAATAGGCAATATACACGCAGACGCTAAATAATAGGTAAAAGCATACCTTGGTCCCCGAAACCAATCAAAGCATGTGACTGCAACCCTCCGATTGTGCAGAGACGATATATATGGCCGATTGACTATAAATAGTTAGCCAAGGTATATTGTTATTACTACGGCTCCAACCATTACTACCTATGAACCTAGAGAAGTCGTGGCAACTATTATACCTAGATAAATTCGTCAGGCTGAATAGTGAACTGATCTTCTATTATTCGCAGACTACGTATCCTAACTGTAAACTTTCAGTGAATCAATCGTAATTACATATACTACCACCATCGATATGTCTTAAGCATCCAGGTCTCGTTACAGGTAACTATATCTCTTAGTAAAGCTTCTCATTCTTGATCTCTTCGTGTTGAGTTCAAATAACGCAAAATTTGCTGTATTTTGGCTCTTCGGGAAGGTAATGTTTCTGAGGTAAGATCTTTTAAATAGATAATGCGTTCAGAATTCGTATTTCTATGGGCATACATAAGTAAGAATGTGAAATGCATTCTAGAAATTATAAACACTGCAAATTTTTTAGAAATATGATTTAAATTACAGTGTGTAATAAATTAGAAGTCTTAGAATTTTACTTTTCATTTCAAGTACGTAAATTATAACAACAAACTTTTCACTAATTTAAAAAAGTCTACAAACACTACCGAAATCTAAAAGTTTGTATTACCTGTCACGAGAAAATATAGGTTATTTTATGCATTTATTTTGGTTTTTAATATTTTCTAAATAAGATCCCTTTTCAAAAAGATAAAAATCCATTTAGGATACTTTTTTGTACCTTTTATGAAAGTTTGAGAAGAAGTAAGTAACAGATACATAATTTCAAATTATGTACGCCTAGTTGAAAAGCTTGTACTTCATTACTGAATTTTTCTCAAAATTTTACACAAGATGCAAAAAAAAGACATTTCAGAGAGATATGCATTTTATTTTCGCAATAAGACTTTTAATTCAGAAATAATGAAAAGAAAAGCAAATTTATGGTGAAATAAGTCACATTTTCTCACGCAAGCACGGTCTTAATGACTAAGTTTTTGCCGCTTTTTAATAAATTTTACTTGCACAAGTAATGCATAGTAAGCAACTGGATAATATTGCCTTGTTTGACAAAGTATATAGCCAATCTAATTTAATAATGCCAGTTTTTTATCAACTTTACTTACACTGAATGGTGCTAGACACATTCAACTACAATGACCTGTTAAATGAATAAGATAGACCATGGAATAAAAATACATGGTTTCTTCACAAATTGAAATGGAACTACTGACTATAAATATTACACATACAGAAGTTCTAAAAAAGGTTTACAAGAATTTTGTAATTTCGATTATGGCCAAATTGAAGCTATTTAATTTTTTTCTTACTTTTTATCAATGTATGAGATGTAATGAATACCTGATTAAAATTTCTGAAATGATTTTAAAGCAACCTTGTAAATAAATTTTGATTGGTTTTATTTAAAAAGAACTATTTAAACTAAAAATGGATTATTAATTGAATTTTATTGCATCTTTAAACATCGATATTTATCTGAAAGTCTCGAAATGAATCTTTAAAACAGATTACTATCATAATTTATTATAACGATAGATTTATTATATTGTTTCCAAGAAGTTAGCGGTATAACATACAATTATTAATTAATGTAATACCAACAATGTATGAGAGGAAATTATTGGGGAAGCTATCAATTTCATGAATTATATGTACTAATCACAAATCAAGCTGAATGCTCCCAGAAATTCAAGAATTTTAATTGAAAATGATGAAGTACACATTTTCTTTCTGTAAACCTTTATAGAAATTGGATCTGCAATTCTATAGAAAATTTTCCGAATCAAATCTACGTAGTATAAAAAGAATAATAAAAATCAGTAAGTCACCCATCACTGCACCTCAAAGAAGTTTATTTAAATTAATTTTACATTTATTAAATAAATCCCTTCCAACGTTTTTTATTTTTTATGAGAAACCTGTTTAATTAAAAACTTATTAATAAAAAGGAACAGAGTATCTTGAGACATGGATACTATTTTTATTAATTCAGAAATCAGAAGTTTCATTTTTAAAATTTTAATAATCTTTTATTTTTATGAGCATACCTAATACGTAACTCCTGCATATAATTTCATAGTTTGGTTATTTTTATTATAGCGTATATAAAGAATTTATATATGAACTTATGCTTATGGAAAAATTGTTTACACGCTTGCTTGAAGATCTAAACACTAATCAACAATTGTTATTAAAAACTTGATGAAGAAATGTTGTTCTATAATAATTATCGGCAGCAATTCGCAATAAGATAATTAGCTAAATGAAATACTAAAATTGCCAACTCATCTTATAGATCATTCCATGGGCATAAAACCATACCGGATTAAAATAAAATTCTTCATTTAAGATTATTATTAATCGAAAACAGGTAATTGAAATGGTTTGGACGGTTTTGTATTCCACCAGCGGATATAAATAATAGGTACACTTAGGAACAAAAATATTGCATATTACATTTCGTAAATATTTCTGTAACATTCATATAGTTTTTTTGCTAAAGCGTACAACTATAAGTAATTTGGGAAATTTTTCGTGAATATAAACTCATCTTTTCTAAGCTGTTGCGTGGTAACATTTAACTTCAAGAAAATACAGATTTGG
>JAHWXV010181255.1:0-11425 GCA_024586415.1 Phrixothrix hirtus
ATAATTTGCACGTTGTCGAACAGGAGGCATTATTTTACACTGTACTAAGACTAATTAAACTAACAAGTATGCTTTACAGTGACACTTAGGTTAGTAACATTCACAACAAACAATCATTTGTTTGTTACTGTTAGCAATTGTTAACTTGATTATTAGTGTTGTTTTAATTTGTATCATGTTGAAATTTTCATTGTTCTTTATTTCGAGCTAAATACAACTTTCCTGAAAATTTCATCAACATTTATCAAAGTACCTGGGTGTTCATGTACTTATGGCGGCCAGTATAGATGCTTTTATTATTTCAGAATCTTTCGTAATCTTAGTAATAAGAAATAGCTATAATTTCCTTACAGGAAAATAATAGATTTAAGTACTTAAGGAACACTCACACATTGTAAGTCTAACAGTACGATTTTAGGGGGGCTTCTCCAATGGTGTACGAGAAACCAAGTATCTTGTAAGCATTTCTGAATACAAACATCGCATTTACGGTTGGAATTAAATTCGTTATCATTTAGTCTTTAGTAATTGAATCTTCCGCTTTGACAAATAGAAAAGGCGGCGCCCAAAATAACGACTTTTGCACAATTTTGATTCTTGAAGGTCGTCCTGAATTTTTAGCTCAATTCTTACGAACTAATACTGTAACCTTCCCCCTATGCTGCACTAGGCTGCCGGAGCAACGAGCTGATTCAGTATCAAAAACGGAATTTACCTCAGTCTTCAAAGGCGCAAAGACATTTTCGTCCCGTTATATAGTGTGCTTGCAAAATAATAACCACTAGGTAGAACCCAATCTAAATGAAGTATTTGAAGTAATAGAAGGTTAAGAACTATTAGGGTGTCATCGATTGTTGTTCTAGATATCTGATTTTCTTATCGCAAACTTAAAATATGGAACATCAAACTGTTATGAATATGACTAGGGTATTTCCTGAAAGAAATTTACAAAATTACGTAAAACACTACAGATAATAAATTGAAATATAGAACCGAACACTCTCATTATTTAAACAAAACGCAAACAAATTAAGTTTTGGTAGTTAATAAGTTTTCAAAAATAGGTCCATATCGTTGTACGAAAGAACATTTGGATAGACTACGCTTATGATGAGATGAACCAAATCAAGCTTACGTATAAAAAATAAATGTAATTATATTCAATCGAAATTTCAAAATACCTAGCTGTTAAAGTAACTGCTTTCAAACGAAACAATGTGTTGATAAATGACTTTAGCATTCCATATATTCACGTATTAGTTGTAATTCATTTTAGCAGCGCTTAACCACACATGTATAGATTTTTGGGAGTAAATATTTTAATAAAGTCGGTAAATATTCGCGTACTGTGTAAATTAAGAAAAAAATTTGTAGAAATCAAGTTACTAAATACAAAAGTTAACGCTTGAAAGTATTGAGATCAAATACCTTGATACGTTGTAGAATCCAAAAAGGTTCACAAATAAGAACTTATCTATATTGTCAAATTAACTAGATGACAGAAGGCGATGGGGAAATAACTTTATTACAAAAAGGAGACTATCTACCCTATTACGTGCCCAATTATACAGTACGCCTAATTATCTCATACAAAAAAGATTAGCACCTAAAATATAACTGTGTAAATGCATGATGAATTACAGCGAAATTATTAACTTAGCATTATAAACTTATCATTTATAAGAATATTTATATCAAAATAAATATTATAGTTGAAGTTGCGGTTCAAAACTAAAGTTAGTTGGCTACAAGTATCACTCATTCATATTATGTCAATAATTACAAAACAGGTTAAAGCAATGTAAAAACTGGCGCCAAGCAATAATTCTGTAAGCTCAGGAAACGTTGACTTTAACTCAGCTCAAAGTAAAGAGTGTTTCAATACGAGATCTAGGATTTGCCTTTTGCATAAAATAATATATAATTTATATAATTAAGACATAGCTTTTTCCATAAGCCAAATATCCAACTCGTCTATTCTTGCAGACCTCTGTTCCTATTTTGATGTTTGTAATTCCTCTATCACAAACTTCCTCCTGTATTTATTCAATGCCGGTTTCGATGTGAACTTTAAGCTCGAAAACTGCACGTGAGTTATTATGTTTGATTTTTATTTTCGCGTAAAGTCAAAGGAAGAAGTATAGGAATGCCAAATTGTATGAGATCGATAGCCAAAAGATGTCAACATTACGCTAAATTAAGCAACCAGGAGATTCGGTATGCTCGTACAATAAATCTACTGTTTCTCAACTTACATAATATGTGGCCTCATCTTATTGAAAATAGAGGTTGTTTATATGCATATTTTCCAGATTAGGCTGCAAGGAGTCAGCCATTATGGTCCTACTAGGCATTTCATTGATTTAAATAGCTGTTCCGGTCATTTTAAAAAGGATGAGGTCGAATTACGTCTCCTGACCAAAAGCCTCACAACACCATCATAAGTTTAAGGTAAAAATACCTTTCTTAAATGATTACGTAACACTTTAGTGCTCAAATACTGCAGTTCTGCTTATTAACAAAACTGTCTAACGAACAAAGTATCACATCGCTAAGTAGTTTATTTTTATAAAAGTTACGATTGCCGGTAAAGCTTTCCAAGACCCAATCTGTAAACGGTATTCGTTTAAGTGTATCAAATGAACATTGCACAAGGACTTTAGGATTCGGAAGGGCGGTGAGAGTCGTGCGCTAGAATTCATAGAGTACACTTGTGTTTGCTAGCCGTTCTCAGTCTCTCTGCTATACCTTAGGCCACTTTTGCATAAGTAGAGGTGGGTTGGGTATAGTACAAAAACCAATACAAATCTCAACACTCAGTTAATCGTCGTCAAGTTTCAACGAGTAAACAAGACCTTCGACCTTGCTCCCGCAAGTTATCGCGCGGGAATTTTCGATGCAACCAACGCTCCGCATCATTGAAAATTTCCCTGATAGTATCAAGGCAGAGTCAAAAAACTACAAAACTTTGTATCCTAGCTATGAAAGGCGGCTACTAGAGGGAGTCAGAGGATACAACACTAAACTGTCGAAATCTGTAACTATACGAAAACAGGGCCGTCGAGCGTGCCGTCAACCAGCAGTGCCAAAAGCACAGTGAAAACTGAAGAACACGGACAGTCACAACAGCTAGAATAAGTCATAAAGTAAGACACCGTGCAGAAGATCAAAGACGCGGTACAAAAAATGGAGACTGAAACTGAAAATGAAGCCAAACAAATAATTAGTGACACGTTCGACTACTCCTCAGAGGAAGAAAGCTCCTAGCTAAGAACCGACGACGGGTTCTCCCTTCAAAATGGAAAAAACGAAAAACCACCAGGCAGGTCAACTCGGGACCCGCCACAAAGATCGCCACTGCCGACAGGTTCGACCTGCTGCCAGATAAGGAAGACCAACCAGAAGAAGAGCGAAGAATTCCAATTCCACCAATCGTCCTTCGTAGAAAAGACCACTGGCTGGAGGTTGCAGGAGACTTGCAAAGTCTAAATATAATCATTAAAAATACACTAAAATACAACCGGCAACCGAAGACGATTTTAGAAAGACGACAAAATATCTCAAAACAAGGACCTCCCATAACATATTTTTCTCTTTAACAAAAAGAAACCTCTAAGGGTGGTCGTCCGCGGCCTCCCAATAGAGATACAGAACTTCGATATCGAAGAGGATCTAAAAGGCAAGGGATCCCTGTGATATCTGTTAGAAGAATGCACTGGGGAGTGACAAAAATACAAACGTCCAGCTAGTAAAATCACCGGAAGGAAAAGCAATGTATATCCTTAAGACAATCATAGGGTTATGCATAAATATAGAATTTCCACGGCGGTGCAAAAATGTGGTGCCAGATTTTTGGACACACCCAACGACGGTGCAGTGCGGGACCGAAATGCGTAAAGTGCGGTCAGGACCACCACAAGGGCAACTATGCAAAGTGCCGTGAAGAGCGGCCAAAATGTACAAACTGTGGCGACGAACACACCGTCAACTTCGGGAGATGTCCCAGTCATCCAAAGTCCCCAGCGAGACCTGCATCCCAAACTGCAGAACAACGCCCAAGCAGCGGCAGGTCCTACACCTCTGCGGTAAAGGGTGAGGAGTCTCAAGTATCAAGAGAACCACATAAACAACAACCAGATAAACAACCATTCACCATGGAAAAGTTCCTGCTAGCCGGCCGCCTCCTAGTGGACGCCATCAAGGAGCATGGCACCTTCACCGAGGGCGTTGTCATTATCCTGCAATGCCTAACCAAACTAATGGATATATTCCAAAAATAAACACCAAGTAAGAAAAGAGCCACACTCAACCCAAATGAGCAGTCAGTACGCGCACGCATCGACGGAGGTAAAGAGATAGATATCTTGGGACTACGATCATCAAGTGATGCTACAGTTAAGAACTTTAGTTAAAGCTCGATGTGAAAGTGAAGAGGTACAATTGTTGGAAAAGAAGTCAAATTTAGGTATTTATGTTTTCTTTAACCTGCGTTCGTCTTACCATTTTCACATCGTGCACTGAACCGATTTCTTTGCATTTTATTTGTTATATAGTACTTTCACTTATACCATTATGAAGGAATGTTTCACGATTGTTAAGAAGTATATTCGTGACTAAACGTAAACATTCTTAATAAAACTTATCCATTTGTGTGCATTCTGTGACTGTATAGTGTTGCACAATGCATTTCACAAGTCTAGATGACAATTTATGAACTGAAAATAATAACCGTTTCATAGGTCAAAAATACCGCGTAATTTAAATACTATACCTCTTGAAACCGATATCTTTTTTATCTAAATAAAATAAAATTTGAATTTCATAACAGAAATCTTGCTATAGAGATCCATAATTAAAAAAATTGGCAGAACTGAGCTTCTATGCTAGAATATAATATTGAAAATCCATAAAGTAAAACCGAATCAAATATCACGAGGTAAAATTCAAGAGGAAAAATGGTAACAAAAAATACACGACCTAAAGCTAAACGGCTAAAGCATATTAAAATAATCTAATTTACCCATCTCTCGACGTGGTTTAATTAAAAGGATTTAACATCTGTAGTAAAACGTTTACTGTAATTTTAACTTTATAGTCTGATAACTAAACGCGCAAGGCTTTATCTGACGATGTGTATGCACGGAATAACGTATGATTTTCATACGCGAATTTGTAAGTATAAGCATTACAGATTTATCTGTAGTTTGAAAGATAAATATCATTACAATAAATTGCAAAAAATTCGTCGTAAGCAGAAATGAACTCTACAACATGGCAGCTTCTTTCATACAGATGTGGCAACTCGCCCTTAAGTTCTCATTGCCCTTGTTAACTAACTTTCAAGGTTTTAACAAAGTACCTTAATTGTAAATAAAGAATTCTATAATCCTAGTCGTGATAGTTATGCTCTGAATCGTTAACACTTTCGTACTAAGATATTTTACGATTAGAAAAGCTGCTTGAAGAACCAGCAATATTTTTCTGAGTGAATATCTGTATTTGGTAATTTCTTTTCCTATCATTGCAGTATGATAGATCGGTACTCCAAATGCAAACGAGGTAGGCGGTCTGTAAAATAATAGGGACGTAATTGACGAACAAAGATGTGTCTGTCGCAAGGCATCTTTTGAAAAGGGATCGATGAGTTACATATAGTTCGATTCAGATATGCCTAAATTTTGATTCGGCAGCGGTCAACGGAACTTGATGTTAAATTCCAAAGGTGTACAAAATAGTATGCTAATTGTTTTGCCACGAGTTGAAACATGCGATGGGTGAACAGTGCTAAAATTACGCCAATAATAGGTCAAATCGGACATGTGGTACTATTACAGATGTTAAGTTATGGATTTACAAGTTTGAACGAAAGTTAAAATGGATTTTCCCAATGAAAGGGCACTAATAGAATTCAGAAGAAGACGTGATATAAGAAATGAAATGGTAATTACATTTTTCCGTACTGGAGATAATGTGGCTACAATACCTTAGATCATCATCGAAAAGTTAAGAATGAATGGCATTTCACTAATTTTTAAGGGAAAAATTCCAAAAAGTTCAAGGACAACGACTTAAAATAGTACAACTGCCTCAAACATAACCGGTATTTTGTAACCATCTGCCAGCAAATTCATTGAACTGTCAACGATCCCGTTATTTTAGATGCATATTACGCTTGTTACGCCAATAGAGTTAAAAATTTCATCAAATTTGCATAAATGTTTATTAGGGAATTCGTCGGTTAAATAACTTTATTCAGGAAGTTCCATTCATTATGTTTTAACTTTATCTGAGTTTAGAATTAAAATCTGTCAAATATTGAATTAAGAGAATTGATTACCTTTATAAATTACAATTAGTGTTTTTAAAAATTTAATTTACTAGCATCCATTTAAAGGAAATTGCGAGTGCATGGCAGCGTAACTCTGTTCATAGTTTGCAATGTTAGAGGCTGATGCATGTTGTTTATCTCATCTACATCACGTGTTTCCTTAAGAGCGCGAAATTAAAACAACGCTATGGAAAGTGAGGGTAAAACGTTTTCCCTCGCATGCGTTTTAGCGAGAGGGGATGTTAAAAAGTTAGAGGTATAAGGCTCCTAAACTTAGGTAACGGATTTAGCTCGCGCCTCGTCTTTTATTTTAACGTCCAACTATTATTCGAGATGATATAATTTGTTAAAAATTTAATAAAGTAACTTGTTGAAGTGTACCTTTCCGAATTTCGTTAAATTGTGCACGCGCTTCTCCAATTTGATTACTTGAAACTAAAGGATTCACACCAGTTGGGCTGCGCTTTGTTCTAACACCGACTCTGATGAATTGGCATGGGGAAGACCTTCGCACGATTGGAACTGGCACCTGTGAAGCTATGCGGCTATAGAGACTATCGAAACAGGAACGTTTGACTTGTTTAACTCTTGTATGCCCCTATTCGTCCTTTTTCCGCATCTGAGAAATTGACGTGCCCCGTTATTTCTACTTTCGCTGTAAATATTGTATCTATCCGGACTACAGATAAAATTCTTAAATATCATGCTGGACATTATGCCATTAAATGTAACGTAATCGTCCATTTCTTTGAAACTTTAAGTTCCACCGCGCATTATGATATTGCGTTTTAATAGTGTTTCGAACGGCAACATTCTTTACGACATTGTTAGAAACATTGTGCTTACATTTTGTAAGATTTATTTAAGTAATGCGTAAGTGTTGATGTATATTACCATAATCAGTTTCTTGTAAAATAACATACACGAACTATTGAGCTCAAATTGTGACTTATACGACGGTTGTTCGGAAACTAACAAACGTTGTATTAGGTCAAGTGACCGCGCCTCCCGCCGACCGGTCACTGACAGTGGCACTCTTTCGCTGCAGTCTGACGGCAGGTACGATCCACTACGGTTGATTACTGCTTAGTTGTGCGACGTTAAAATGTGTGACAAAATTAATGCTCCCGTCAAGTGTGAAGTTCGCAGTATTATCCGCTTTTCAAATGCGCAAAACTTCCAACCCATCGAAATTTATAGGCAGATGTTAGAGGTTTACGGTAATGTGATGAACGAAGCGTCAGTTTGAGAACGGTGCATCATGTTTAATGGCGGTTGGGCGAATATTCACGATGAAAAGCGCTTGAGCCGGCCCTTATCTGCGATTGACCGACTCAAAGCAAGAATCGAAACAAATATTCAAGAAGGTTGGCATTACACAATTAGTGGACTGCACTAATTCTTTCCCGAAGTTTCAAAAACTGTATCGTACAGAATTGTTAGGAAAGATCTGAGCTATAACGAAGTGTGTGCCAAATGGGTTCCTCAAATTTTGTCAGCTGACCACAAAATCAAACGGATAGCAGCAGCATTGACCTTCCTCTGCCGCTTTGACAAGGATAATATGGTTACTGGTGATGAAACTTGGGTATTTCATTTAATTCCAGAAACAAAGCGCCAGCATCATTCGCGACTCCCGGCGATGCCGAAAAAAGCGAAACAAATTTTGAGCACCAGAAAGATTATGGTTACGCCGCTTTGGGATCATAAGAGTGCCTTCTCATGGAAAACATGACTAGAGGTGAGACGATAAATGCAGTGGCCTACTGTTAGATGCTTCACCGACTCCGCCGTGCCAGTCAAAGCAAACGCCGCGGAATTCTAAGCAGGGGAGTCATTCTCATTCACGATAATACACTTCTGCATGCAGCTGAATTCGCAAAGGACTTGATTCAGCGGTTTGAGTGGGAAATCTTTGAATATCCATTATACAGGTCTGGACTTAGCCCCAAGCGATTATCGCTTATTCTCCAAATTGAGAAACTTCTGGGTTGGAAGCCATTACGCAAGTGATGATGAACTTAAAGAAGCATGGTTCAGTGAGTATGCAGGCGGCACAGAAAAACGATACGACAAGTGCTTAAATTTCAAGAGCGGCTATGCAGAACAGTAGCGTAGGTATCAAATTGTATATAAAATAAAGGTTTGTTTCATTATATCCCATAATAATTTCTGTAAAAAAATTTTCTTTACTTTCCAAATTAACCCGTGTTAAGTAAACTGTGAAACACAGGTAGTCATGGATTAACGAACACAACATTATAGTATCTACTTTCCTCCGTGTGCTTCAATTCCGCACGTTTAGGTATCGGAATTATCATACCTGACCGTTAAGCTCCGACATTAGTGCTTATTATTTGTATTGTGTGTGCTTAGATGTATGTTTATGATTGCATTTTATTTGTTTCTCACAAATGTATTGACTATGAATTTTTTTATTGAGTTCACTGTCAATAATTAATTTAATAGGTCATAATTTACTTTACGTACGTGAAAGACACACTGAGATTTCCTTGTTTTTAAATTACAGTACAAATTTAATTCAATTTCAAGTCAATTTAATTTACTGGCATAATTGTATAAAATAATCTTAAAGCTTAGTTAATTCATGTTCATTCACTTGCCGCATGGAATCAAATCAAAATCCATCATTAATTAGAAATATTGCTTTGTCATCTTCGTGAAGTTTGATTTTCATTAAGTGTCATACTAACAAGAACCACTTAATTATATACAGGAGGAGCCGAAAGGTCTAGCTCTTGTCTCCAATTTATTAAATCGACATTTTTGATATTAGCTTATTTAGCATGTCAAGCGGTGCCGATTTCTGGAGAAATCCCATTCCGCTTATATACAGGTCAGTGGCAACCGCCACAGGTGACCCCGAAACTTCACGATCTTGTCTTATTCAGTAAGATATTAGAGAGGTCTACTCTCGAAGGTTCAGCTCGATTTTATTTTGCTAACCTGCTAGCGATTAGATACATTCGCTGTTATGTTGTACATGTTATAACAACATTTTCGCACCTTACGGTCCACATTTCGTTTAGTGTTGCTCTTTTTATTGCAGGAGATAAAAAAGAGCAGAAGCAATTTCATTTATTGAATTTTATTACTAAACCTTTTGAAAAGGTTTTGAAGAATGAAGAAGAGAAGTTAAATTATAATTTTAGTATTTAATAGAAATCGAAGCTGCGCCTTTAATGCAGAAAGATCAAACAATGAACTACGCATAATAGAAATTGGTTAGAATTGCTTCTTCAAATAAAAATGTTGATTTTAAAGAAATGAATGGATTGAAAATGACAGAATGCTTCAAAAGAGATAAACAATAGTAAATTTTCAGTAGAAACAAATGCAGCTGTCAAAATATTGTTATAATAGGAGTGCACCTTGTAACGTGCGGGGGTTTAAGCATTAAAATCTATAACGGAGATGCTTGACCAGTGTTACAAATACCTCGGGTCAGCTCTTAAATCACAGTTTGGGACAGGATTGTTAGTTGCGCCAATTTATGTATAACGGGATCTTTTGGGCCAAGACTGTTCTTCGCAAAGGGATTTATCTGAAACTTATATTATTTATGTACACGTTAAAATTATTTACAAAGTTGCTTCCCAGTGTAAATCGGAGCTTATAAACTCAACTGGTTTAAGGTTATTAACTAAGTTTAACTATTTACACTCTGTATATACATTTTTGCCATGGATCTCGTTGTAATTGGCTCATTTAACACATTTATACTTGACCTAGGTTTATTTGGAGAAATCGGAGCCAAATCTATCATTAGGGTTGAATCACTTTATGGAACGAAAGACCGTATCAAAAGGGTGATCTAACAACTGAGTGGCAGGCTCCGATATGTTTTTGAACACCTCGGTGAGTGCCAATATAAATAATCTTTATCCAAACGGAATAGAATCTTTCTAGTATATTAACTGAATTTAAAACTAAAAGTCCAGGTAAACTACCTCCGTTATCCTTATGTTGAATATCGTACTTTGTTTTCAGAGCGTTCAGTTCATTTTAAATTCTGTATTAAAAATGCGAATATCACGTTTGTTTTAATATTTAGTTATGAAACGTAATCGAAATATTACGGATTTAGAAATTTAACATTTCTAAAGTTTACTTTACATAGAACTCTCGATTATGGGGTGAATTATGCCCTACAATATTCGGTCTTAGATGAGTTGTTTAACCTGCAATGGCGGTAAATATTCTCTGAAGTTCGACCTTACAACGCAAGTTTTTACATGAAATTCTTATTTGCAACCTCAAGGAAAAACGACTTCCTTGTCACCTAACTCGCTTAATTAACATAATCCACAATTAATTAGTATAACCTCAGATGCACGATTTAATTCGCTCAAGCAGTAATAACAATCATTAATGGAGCTGCTTCCAATTAATAATACTTAACGAAAATAGTTGTACAGGCTTAATTACATTAAACTAACAAAAAAAAGATATGCATAACATAGCGGTTATGAATATCAACTAATTCTTATCTAAATAAGTTACATTTTAATTAAAATAAGGCAATTAAATCAATTTATATAATGTCAAAATTTCCACTAATAGCCAAAACTAACGTATATTTATATTATCTGTCTTAGCCATACGTGATATTTATGCACAGAGTTTAAACGCCTTGACCTGCAGAGGTAATGTTTTGTTTACTAAGGTCAAGAATCTTGAATTATTCGATTAATAGTTCATACAAGAAATTTTGAGATATACCTATTCCTAATATTAAAATGCAACGGTAATTAAAAGTAAATAAATGAATAAATAAACATGCTAATTGATTAAAAGTTTGGTAATTATATAACTAATAATTAAATGAAATATATATACAGGGTGTAAAGTAAATAGCGTTCGTCCTTGTAACAGGTGGTAGCAAATCGAAAATAGAGCAGAAATATGGTATAACTCGCCAACCGTTGCCGAGATATTTCAAATTAAAGTTACTGCACTTTGGCAACCATACATTTAAATTATTTCTACCGTACTGGCCCATTTTCTGTTATGTAAATAATTCCTTGAAACGACAAAAAGGTTTATTGGTGGCGTCTAGCCGCAATAGTCATAAAT